>KI423581.1:19305-29469 GCA_000473375.1 Anopheles culicifacies | reverse complement strand
GGCATTGGAAGACGTTCCTACCACCCCGTGAACATCTCCCAAAAGACAGAAAATCAACATAGAGCAACTCACCTTCGGCTGACCATCTTACTGCTGCTGCTGCTGCTCCTGCTGACTGTTTATCGTGTCCGGTGTGCTTGAAGTGGCAAACTTCTCCAAACGTCTACGACGCAGCTCGTTCATGGCGGCACTTTCGGGCCGTTTCAAGCCGCCACCACCGTTCAGTTCCGTCACTCTCGATGAACCGGCGCCGCCGCCGCCACCAGCTGCAGCCTCCTGCATCTGATCGGGTGTAATGAGCAACACCTTGCTATTGCTCGGTAAAGGTTCCTTTTTCAGCTTTACCGTGGAATCATCTTCGTCGCTGCTTAGCGGTCCGAGATCTTCTAGTTTCGGTTGACTCAATGCCTTCCCGGTGGTGGGGACGCTGTTGATACTTACTCTATTGCTATCACTATCACTAACCTTACTACTGCTAGGTTTATTACTGCTGCTGCTGCTGCTACTTTCGGGAGCAACATTTGCTGTCACTGATGGATTACTGGTGCTACCACCACTTGCAGCATCCGTTACCGAGGTGGTCATTGTTGTTTGTGTTGGTGATGTCGTAATGTTTGTAGCAGTGACAGTACTGCTAGTAGCAGTATTAGTAGGATTGGCCGTTGATAGATTTGGTTGCATCGCTGGTGTTTGTTGCTGCAAATGGGCGACCGCTTCCGGGGGTAGACGGGCCGTTATGGCCGCGTACTGGTTCATGAGTGCAACGGATGCATCCAGCAGGGTGCGTATGTTCTGCAGATGCTTAATGCGTTCCTCAATATGGCGCCTTTCATTGCCTTCCATCGCGCGTACCTCCTCGTCGGATAGTGTGTCCAGGGATGGTGGCACCGGTGGCAAGGGCATCGTATACGAGGGCATACCAACGAATGGGAATGGTGGCAACATCATCGGTGCTGGAGGGAATAGTGGTAATGCACTCGTTCCTGTCGCCGTAAGACCTGAGGAACATACACAGAAACCATTAATACAAAAAAAAAAAAACCGTTTCTCTTAATGCGCGTCGGTAAATACGTTGGAGCTGGCATCTTACCGTTCGCTAATGTAGCACCGGCAGTCACAATACTGCCACCGGTTGCACCACCAGCACCACCGGCACCGGTAACCATCGTCGGACGACTAGTGTCGGTACCGCCCGCTACGCCGGCACCATTGTTAGCATCGTTTCCATTGTTGTTCGGCACCGGATTGGCAGGTGCGGTGGCCGCTGTGATCGGTGTCCGAAGAATGTTTAACCGACAGGTCGGACAGGTCTGTTGCCGTTGGAACCAGGACCGCAGGCAAGCGGTATGGAATATGTGACCGCACGGCAACTTCTTCGAGTTGCTCACCATGTCCTCGCGACAGATAATGCAAATGTTGTCGGACATTTGCAGCTCCTCGGGTGTCGCGTCCGGATAAAGTGTATTCATGTTGCGGATGGCGCGCCGTGATAGAATAACGTCGTTCAGAGCTTTCTTGAAGTTTCTGTACAGCGCGCGTGGATGGAAGGAGAAGATGAATAAAAAAAAAACATTGATAAGATAAGTTTTGGAAGCGCAATTACGCCGCGTTACTTACCGCATCGTGTAGTACATCGGTCGGAAAGCAAACATCGGTAGGGTGAATATTTTAACCATCAGTATAACGAACACCACGTACAGCACGACACGCGTGAAACCAATGATCAGCTCGGTGTACAGCAGGAACACAGCCTTGTTTTCCCACGGTGTGTCGGAACGCAGTTCGGCTGCGTGGAAGATGTACTTTATGGCCGTGTTAATGACCATCGTCATTAGGATGGCGTACTCGAACCCGAACACAAGCTGTACCGTAACGCCTTTCGCGATCGTGGACTCGTATGCGTACGATATGAGCTCATAATCGAACAGTCCCAAACACAGCAGCAATCCCGCCACTCGGACGTGAAACAACCAACCGATCACAGGGCTACGTTCCATCTAGAGTGAGAGAGAAACCCGGAACTCATTAGCAAAAAGGAAACACTTTTGCACAAATGCACGGTTACTCACATAATCGACCCGGTCTTCTGCCAGCCAGTGAAAGGATTTCAAAAACAGTAGCACCGTAAACAGTGCCACAAACTTTGGATTGAAATCATCTCGAAAGACGGTAAACGCTAGGCAGGTTTCGGTCAGCGCGTACCAGAACCGCTCCATCAGATGTTCGAACTCGGCCGCCCGTAGCGTGCCGAGAAAGATTTTTTTCATCAGCTTGCCCAACATTAGCACCAGCACGAGCGACTGAATGTAGATGACCTTTGGAAAAGAGAAAAGCCGTGTTTATTAAACAAACCAACCCACATACACACGCACATACGGGTCTCGCACGTAGGACACGTAAGGTAGGAAGGAGCGTTTAACATACCGCCATGCTCGGGTTGGATTTCGTTATGTACACCACCGACGGGTAGAACTGCTTCTTCTGATAGTAAGCATTACCAATCACCAGCCCGGTCAGCAGCATGCTGATCACGGACAGCCCTAGGGTACGCATCTTGACGCAGTTTTCAGCCAGCTGGCTGATTGTTTCGAAGAATATGTTAATCTTGTCTACCGGAGCTCCCCGGTGCAACACGGTGCGCGTAACGTTCGTCTACCACGACGTGTGCGTTGCGTCCTCACCCTAGGTACGCCTGCGAAACGTTCGTCCTCGAAAGTTCTGCACCTTTTCGCCCAGTGCACTGTTCATTCGCTTTCGTACGGTGGAGTCGTCCGGTGCCGGGCTGCGCTCCCATCAAACTAGTCCGACCAGTGCGTGGCACACACGTAAAGATGTTTGCTCTACGGGGTGGATGTTGGGGTGAACTGCGGGAAAAGCTGTATTTCTTCTATTCTTTACTACAATTTTAAAGTACACGTAAACACCACTATTTTCCCGAGAGCTGTCATAAATGCAACATCGGTGATTGCAACATATGTCAAAACTATGCGCCAAGGTATCTCTAGCAACCTGGGTGTGCTTCAACGCACAGTGGGTCTTTTTCCTTTATTCTGGGGGTTTTATTTGGGAAATCTTTTCAAACCGAAGAAGACGAAATAGAACAGGTGCTAAAATTTGCTTTTCAAAGAGGTATATCTATGGGTTTGTTCAATCATTTTGCTGTACGGTATCATTCTGGGATAAGGATTAGCAGGTTGTAGGCGCCAACTCTACTTTATCTCAGCTTTATCTCAAAACTATGCAAATGCTTTGAGTATTTGGCGTTCCACATATTTTTTTATTTAAAAAAACGAATGTAGAAGTTTGCAAACATCTGACTGCTGATCCCATTTTGGGTGGCACTGTAGTCCGCCCCAATACGCATCGAAAACAATGCAATCCTGTCACCGATGGCCGGCTCAAATTGCTGAGAATAGATAGGTTATCTTACTGCCCGTCCTACTATCTTCCGAGTGGAACTACAAGCAGACTATAATTATTACATACTCCAGCAGCTATCAGTGAAGAGTGAACCGGGTATCATCCAGAACCGTAAAGCAGGGAACCGTTTACAATGGTGCATAAACATTATGTTGCTGGTTACGATGCATTCGTTGCATTTATGAAAGACTTCAACGGAAACGGAGGCGCGATCAATGTTCTTTTCACCGGTGCCAAGCTCGAGAACGGTCAGAGTTGGTGCGGAGATTGTGTGGAAGGTAGGTTGTTTGGTCGTCTTTCCTTTCTATGCCGGCATTCATCTACATAGTAATTCACACCCTTTCCAACAGCTGCCCCGTTCATCGAAACTGCAGTCAACACGAAAGCTCCAGAGAACTCGCATTTTATTTACGTCGATGTTGGCGATCGTCCAACGTAAGTTACCACGTGTGTTTTCTCGTTTCCATGACATTTACACATTCTTCATACCCGCGCCTAGATGGAAAGATATGAACAATCCCTTCCGTAAGGACACCAACACACATCTTTCGGTCATACCGACGATGATACGATGGAAGAACCCACAGCGTCTCGAAGGTGAACAATGCGCCAAAGCGGACCTGCTTGAGCTGTTCTTTTCGGAAGATGATTAATGCGCCGGGTGTTGTACGAGCTGGTATATCCTTACACTATATTGTCCGTAATAAAAACGTTTTCTTTTAGGTCCTGCATTGTTTTGTCATGTTTATCAATTTTTCTACGTGTGGAACAATTTTAAAATCTCTTAGGAAAGCAAATGCCCTACGTCCTAAGGTGAAAACGCTGGTGCTGGCACTTGTTGAACGATACGCTAAACTAACCGGATACAGCCGGGAAATCTTCATGCTTAACGAACATTGGCCGCCCGTGTATGGGGTGACCGTTCGGGATTGTTCTCAAAACCGGGAGCAGCACTGATGGCAAAGCGGGATAGAGGCGTGGCTTTCAATGGCGTTTGAAATCGCTCACCTTGTGGCATGCGATTGTCTCGCCCTGGTGTCGCAGCCAGGATGCGTCTGGGTGAGCTTCGTAGCAATTGTTTGCGAATGTGTGGTGTCGTTAGTCTTGGTGACGCTATCGCTTTTCCGCTGTTCGTGTCCTTTACATTTGGCGATCGACATACGACATTCACATTTGTCACCGCGAGATGTTCTTGAACATTCTCCTGCAGTCGGCGCACAATGCGGGGAGAGCTGAGCAGGGCCTTGGAGGAAACTCCTCCCGCCACCGTTATACCGCTGGCCGTACCTCCCTTCGTAGCCTGGCGCAGCTTTTCACGTCGATTTATTGCCCCACCGTGAGAGGACTTAGTGAAGGCGCGCTTTCTCGGTGTAGATTTCCTTGGACTGCGATTCCCATGCTGTGCAGAAGACGATCGCAGCTTCTGTATTTGTCGAATCTGAACGGCAGATTCGCGTGGCATTCCGTCGGCCGATGTAACGCCCGTCTGAGGCATTGCTACGAATGCCGACCGGAACTTTGCACTTTGGCGACGGTTGGAGATCGGTGTTCGATTCGAAGCTCCCACTGTAGTGTGCAAATCAAGGCTGGCGTTCGTTACGAGCCCATCAAACAGCTTTGCCTTGGCCATTACCATGCCTGCGTTTTGACTGCGAATTCTTGCGATTGATGCACGACCGCTCTGGGCTTCCTGCAGTGGTGTAATGTGTGTTTTAAGCAGGTTGGCTGAATTTGCCAGCCGTGTCGCGCTGCTGGGTGTGCGCGGTGGAAGTTTGGGTGTCCGGGCAGGGGTTTTTATGCGGGGTGGGACTACCGGTGGAAGCATGGGCGTCTTTGCGCCCTGAACATCAACTCTCGTCACCAACGGTGTCGGTGTGCAGAAAGCATTTTGCCTTGATGCTGATCGTAGGGATGCTCTGCGAGTGCTTTGGTCCGGCGTTTTGAAATAATCTTCCATCAGCACCTTGCAAGGTGTCAGAAACTCGGCAGTTGAATCCATTACACTCGACGCATTATCATCGGTGACGTTATGCGTCTCAAAGTAGCTTTCCGCGTTGACCCATTGTTCTTCCTTTTCCTCGTCCGTGTAGTTCCCACCGTTCGAGCTCGTTCCTAAGCAGATGGTCGATTTTTCGGTTTGTTTTTCCGTTCCACTTTTCGCTGGTTCCGAGCAGGTCGAGGTCACCGAAGCGTCCGGTGCCTTCAAACCACTCTGTACCGTATTCGGTCGACCACGTTTCAAAACACCAGACTTGGGATAGAACGAAAGATCGACCGTACCACTCGTGACGGTAGCAGGTAAATCACGCGCCCCATTTCCCACGTGCCAGGACTGGTTGCGCGAGAGACGCACCGCTTCTCGGCTGCGCCGACGAATGGTTCCAATTTTTCTTGCACTCGGCGATCGAATTACCTTATGTTCGCCGCTTTGACGGATCTTCAGCTCGCGACTGAGCCTCTTTGCCAACTGATCCGTTGTGGCGCAGGTCGCTTCAATCGGTTCCGTTTGTTCGAGCGTTTGTCGATACTTGTCTTCCACATTGTCCAGCAGCACGTCTTCTCGTCCCACCAGTGCGGTGAACTCTTTCGAAAGCTTGGACTCAATGTCCGACATCCGTTTCTTGATCGCCTCGTATTCACTGCGTCGGATTTTAAGGAAATCATCGCCATCGGTTTCATCCTCCTCTTTCGATTCCATCAAATCGCAATTCATCTTATCGTCCATGGTAGACAATCCTTCGGCACTCACGAGACAGGGTAACGAAACTACCGGCGACATGCGACCGCCAGCAAGCAGAAGGGATTTACGCGCTGGATCCGAATCAAATTCATCCTCAGTCTTTGTTCCGCCATCGAGGTCTGTACTGGTTTCCATTTCCTGCACTTTGGGGCGGTTTTGTTTCTTGCGTCCCCATGGTGCGCCTACGACGCTCCAGCGACGTTCCATTGGTTTGCCTTCAGCAATCGAAGGTATTGACCCGGTTGGCAGTAAACGTTGCACCACTTTGCTGGGCTTTTTACTTCCACCAAGGCTTAGACGACTTTTTTTCGGCTCCCTAAAAATAGAAAAGCATTAAAAGACGGTAAAAGAATAAGGTTTTCTCACAAAAACTCGTAACTCACTTAACAACGAGCGGCGTGCAGGGCAAAAGATCGTGATTATCCGGCAACAGGGATGTTACTTCTTTTCTGTTGATGAAATAAAACGAAAAAAGCATTAGGCAACTATCACAGTGAATGAGCGCAGTCATGAGAATGGCAAAGTGTCTACTTACTTTTTCTTGGCGCTGAATGCAATACCATCGGTTACCTTTCTTTTTTTAGCGGATTTACTCAGACAAGGCGTACCGACCACCATCGATGGATCGTTCTCGCACCTTTCATCGGTTTTATCCAAATTCTCCGACGATCCAATGGCACTGACCATTTTCTTGAAGCCATTAAACATACGCGTCAGCGATCCACTGCGACGCTTTTTCTTCTTTTTGTCCGTCACATTCGATAGAGCCATGCTTATGTTGCTGACCGTGTCGTCCTTCAGCTGGCTAAGAATTACCTCGGGGATGAGCCCGATCTGTTGCGAGTTTTCAATCAGCAACTGTAAAACCTTCACGTGACTGTTGAACCTTTGCTGCACCGATTCGGTGATGGGCATAACGCTAGGTGTTAATATTATGGCTAAATTTTCCGCCGTCATCCTGTTCTTTGCCGCATGCATGGAAACCGTGTGCAGGAATTGCATGAAGTACGCCAGCGTGTTGAGCGTCAATGGCGGTAGGAGCAAACAGGTCATCATCAGCTTGTGTACTTTATCACCATGGCCACCACCGAGCAAACACCGGATTAGCGCTTCCTGCACATTGCCGGATGGTAGCAGTGCCTCGGGCAGATCGCGAAAGAACGTCTTGATAATGTTTGCAACGTCAATTACGTGGTGCGATTTGCCCAACGGGATGCCCGATTCCAAACTCGCCTGGAACAAAAAAGGGTTGTTATCAGCCAAAAGGGATGAGCCGTGCAAAACCTATGCAAGCGTTACCTTCATCTGTTGTTGGCGTTTGGTGGAACCAGCTTTCCGGAACAGTCCTTCTGTGTCTACATTTTCGAGAATAAACTGACAGGCGTTCGAAACGAACAGGGGAATTTGCACTAAACCTCCGTTTGCTAGCAGCACATCGGTGAGTTCTAGCGCATGTAGCGGCGTTTTGAAGATACGTTTGCCCTTGTTTTTTTCCTTTAAACAATACAAATTCCCGCATTAATCACAATTCAGTCAACCGAGTCTCGGTGAAGTTCTCCGAGCTTCGTGCTCTGTGCGGTCAATCCGCACGCACCATACTTACCCCATTGGATGCTTTCGAGCTTTTCTCCTTGCGATATTTAATACCACCTTTGCGTAACTCTTCCTGCAACACTGCGTATAGTTCTTCTTTATTGTCCAGATCGTTTATTAACACTCTCGACGATGGAATAGCCATTTTTAGGATTACTTTTCCTCTAGCAGCAGCAAAGCATCATTGACGCGATATGTTTTGGAGCGGGGATTTTATTCGTTGCTTTTGAATTGGGTTTTGTGTTGCTATGACACTTGGAAGTTGTCAAACGTCAAAATCTTGAAGGGCAGGGTTATTCAGACGCATAACAAAAAAAAACGTAAAAATCATAATTGGACGGTGATTGTAATAAACGGCAATAAAAAATAAGAAAAGGTTCCAAGCGCTAAGTTTATAATTGAAACTCAATAACCAGCTGGAAAACGTAAAGATTCCTTCAAAACCATCATTGTTTATCAAGTTTTGATGCATTTATTATTGAATCCGAACATGAGCGTTTCGAAATTGAAAGAACCGTACAAACCCTGCTAAATATTGCCCTGTCGTGTTTGACATTTTCCAAAACGTGAGGAAATAAACACCGTGCATTGCAGGAATTTAGCTGGCCACCTATTTCTGTGTCCTTTTTCACCTCCGTGTGCGACAATAGGAAAGGATCATTTACATACACGCGTAATTCACACGCCGGAAAAGGTGACTGGCGGTGTTCGTTGACCGTAAATTAGCAATTTATGCAACAGTGAGGTGAGTGTAAACAAACGCAAGGGCCGTGCCTGTTCGCAATGCCGTGTTTTGCATGCGTGTTGTGAGGCAGGGGGAAAAAAGGGACATCAGCAACGACGCAGTACGTAATAAGGCTTATGTTTCTGTGATCAGGTTTGCCGATCCCCGGACCGATCGATTCGCACCGACACCCGACTTGAGAAGCATCGTAGAACGTAACAGCCCGTGGATGCGCTTGCACGAGGATAACCAAGGACGGAAGCTTAGCACCAGCGAGTGGGACAATATGAGCGATGATGATCGGGACATTGACATAGAAAGCGATGTAAGTAACACGCGGGCTACCGATTGGTAGAGCGGCAATGTATAATTGTATGTTTCTTTGTTTTGTTCTGTTTGCGGACGGTGGTGCGGACAGGATGGCGATGATTCGGATAATACAAAATCGCAGTCCCGTTCCGGCGGTGGGAGTCAATTTTGCTCACAGGTAAACAAAACTGAACCGAGGGTCTTTATCAACGTTAATCGTACCGAGCCCGAGAACAAACAATTCGATGATGTTCTGTTTTTATTTCTTCAAATTATAGGCCGAAAAACGCGCTCATCATAATGCCCTTGAACGGAAACGGCGTGATCACATAAAGGACAGTTTCACCGCACTGCGCGACTCGGTACCATCGCTGCAGGGAGAGAAGGTACGACGTTGGATCTAAACCTTCATACGAAACGCCCTAAAAACTGTGCTTGGTTGCATATCATTTTTTCAGGCCAGCCGTGCGCAGATACTGAAAAAAGCGGCCGAGTACATCCAGTTTATGCGAAGAAAGAACAACTCACACCAGCACGATATCGACGATCTGCGGCGGCAAAACAATAAGCTTGAAACGGAAAGTAAGTTGTACTTATTTGCAAAGCACAAGAAAGCACCCATCGGGCCAGTGCGTGTGTGCTTGGTGTTGGTTTCAGCAATTAATATTAATGTCTGTACGGTACGGTTCGTACCGGTTCATACATATGGACACATTCGACCGGAGATGTTTATGCTTCGCCGTACCAACAGGGGGCCACCGCACAATGGCTGGCTGGCACACGTGCTTCTACTGTACACTAATGTAAAATGTATAATCCACACCCTTTTTTTGTGCCTTCCAACCAAAACCAGTTCGCGACTTGGAACAGGCCCGAGCTTCCGGCAAATATGGCGACGGCGTTGATCTCGGTGGTGGGTTCCAGGACGGATCACGCGGTTCCGACAGCTCCGACATTGATGAGGTACCGAAAAACAACAACAACGGGCTGGGTGCACGGCGGAACAAAAAGATGAAAACGAATGCCAACTACTAGGCGGGCGGGTCAGCGCAATCCTTTGTTTCGGACGATGTTTAGTGTAACTTTCATACCATTTTCTTTTCCTCCTAATTTCTTGCAAACACGTAGGTTGTTACGTGCGGTAGCTTGTAGTATTTCTTTTGTAAGTCGAATATAGTTTTGTTTTTAGGGTCTCTCGAAAGGTTCATTTGTTCTTTCGCACATTTTGTTTTGCATTATAACGAACAGCTAGAGCTCACACACAGAGACATCAGTGCATGAAGAATCCGGTATGGCAAACCACACATTCAGGACCAAACTACCCCGCATTCCCGGGGTAGACCGATAGCTGGCAGGGCAATTTGTATCGTGAAAAGGG
>KI423581.1:0-10018 GCA_000473375.1 Anopheles culicifacies | reverse complement strand
GTCATCATTCCGATCACACTCAACACGCAAAGTTCCGTCAATCTACTTTATTGATAATTTCACAATACCGCTATCCTTCAATAGCAATACCAGTATGATGGCAACAAAGTTACGCATTAACCTTGATATATCCCTTGACCCCCAAAACGACCCACGACGTTCCTTTCGCTCTTCGACTCCCAAAACAAACACTACACCGTCTGTCCAGCTTTTGCGTCCCTAGACGGAGAAAACGATCAATTATTGCTAGTCTTGTTTATGATTATATTGTTGTAATGTTTGGCATCCAATCATTTCGCTAAAACACGTCCTACCTGCCAACTGGTAACTGGCGTCCGGGGTTGGGAACGCAACCGCATGTTCGTAATTATTGCTGATACGTTTTCTTTAAACAATTAAAAAAACAATTTGCTTTATTCGTCTAACCACGTGAACTTGATATCATGTACGCTCTTCCCGTTTTGTCCCGCATTGCGTAACAGTTTTTTTGGGGTTTTTTGGGTCTTTGTTCCCCCGGGACCCGGGCCTTTGTTTTGCCTTAAATCACAGTACATTCCAAACACATTATCAAATAGAAAAAACCGACTACACCTCGTTAACTTTGTCTTCTTACTGTACTCCATTTATTTGATTTTTTTGTTTTATTACCGTTCCTAAAATTCCTTCTGGCTGATGTTATGTCTCCGGGCAGGATCAACTTACTGAACATTACCCCTAAACCCAAACACCGCCCTATTTCCAGGTGTGCGTGTGGATGACTTTACATAAAATTGTAAAAAATATTTTCTAACAACGTTTTCGTTCCCGTCCTTCCCACAAAACCCTCCCTTAAAGGTTGTCCCGTCGTTCTCCAGGTTACCCGCACTGCGTCTTCATGACGCTTCGAAGAATTGCCATTTTGTTTTTTATAACTAACTTCACAAAGGAAAAACTAAAACCCATACACGAAAAGAAGCAACTCGTCCAACTCGAGACAGACAAATGGCACACCTAATTTTGCATTTCATTTTTACTCTCAGTTCTTGGAACATTGCGTTTGGAGTTTGTAAAATACTTAAACACACCTCTGCGAGTGTCCGAAAAGAAAGGCACGAGATTAAGGGATATACGTCGGATATACAACGATAATTTAACAAAAATCCTCTTTTAAAGAGGTGAGATGGTGTGTGTTTGTGTGTTGAGTAACCCTGCAGTGACAGTGACAGGATCGTGACACAAGATGATCACCACCCTTCCCGGTGGTGATGTGCAGAGTCGCTGAAACCTTGCCGAGGATCTCTTGTGCTGTTGTGTGGATAGTGTCTGTGTGTTATGTTTGTGTCTATTGGACTTTTAGAATCCCACAAAAACTGAGGAAAAGAGAGAGAAAAAAACGGCACCCAAGCATGATCGATACACCATGGGGACGCATGGTGATCGCATGGTTTTTCCACCATTTTCCTTCTCTACTGATAAGGGCTTACATGTCTGCCGGTGGGGATTACTGTTTGTGCCCTTCTTTTCATCGCACTGAATATGATGTCTCGGATGAAACGTGCCCCAATAAGGACACTGGCGCTGGTAAACAAGATGGAAGGGGGGCGCGCACGTGGCGTCAGGATTTTAAAAAACACCGTTTAAAATACACCGTAAAAATTCGTTCAATGATCACACACCGTTTCCATCCTTGCGTTTGCTTATCATGCATCACTCTTACATTCTCTCTACCTGTTTTCCTTCCCCTTTCTTAACTTTTGTGAATAAAATTATTATTTGGCGGTATTTTGCTTTGGCTTCTCCATCTTCCCACGTTTGCGTGGATGTGAGGGTTGTGTAGTTTTGGCCTAAATGCAATTTTTTCTAGTCTATTACGTTCATCTAAAATAACCAGTTGGTTTATCGCTGTATATGTATGTGTATGGGTTGCCATTTTGATGGTTTGTGTACGATATGACATCACCTACACATTTACGCTTACAGTGGCACAACAATTTACTACTAGAGTGTACTATTCATTGGTAAATGAGCGGTTGGTTGTTACACATGATCGACAGGGACGACAGGCGGGGGGTGGGGACACGTTACTGACGTGAAGTCATCCTCTGCAGTCTATGCATTGTCCGTGGATTTGGACGTGGACGAGGTTCGTGTGCGATAATTTCTGTAAAACGAGAAACCAAGATGTAGATATTCAGCCTCAAAGTCTGATACTATGGTACGTCTTTCTCGTGTTGACATCATTCCATCACGGGCGAATGGGGGACTCTAACCCTTCTTACCCTTACCTAAAAGACCCAGCACAGGAAGAGGAGGAAAAGCGAAATGGAAGGAAGCGCTAGTAGGAGGAAATATCTAACACCTGCGCGGTGGCTCAGGTTAGCTTCAGGCTCATCATAAAGCTTCGATAGAGAGTGGACCGATGGTGGTTTGGGCTGGGGGATGTGCTTCACCATCGGGCGTTCGGAGGATGGGCAGAGTCCGGGGTACCGCCGGTTGTTGTCGTAACCCGGAGCAAGAGGGAATAGAGTCGGCTTTTGATTAGTTGCAGTGCTTTGCTACGGGGGTTGGCGTTGGCGGTTAAAGAGTAAGGATAATACGTTTCTCACTATTTTGGTTATTTATCGCAGACCGATGTGTACGGAAGACCCGTACCAGTGTACACGGTGTTAAGAGTTGTGAGCAAGAGGACTAGGACATCAGCACTATCGGAATGGTAAGGAAGTTAGGCAAAGTATTAAAACTGGAGGAGATAGATAATTAGATGTCTAATTACATCCTTCACACATATTGCCTGGGAATTGACAGCTTTAAAAGAAAATTGGAGAGGTCGATCGACAATTTTGAATTAGGGAACATCCATTTACGACGTAACGCTTAACATTGAGAATGGTTAATCCCTCCCCTTGTGTTGTCAAAAGATTGTGAAGGAGAAACTGTGGAAAGACCAGTTGACGGCCAGCACCCTAGTGCTTTTCTCAAAAGTGTAAACCACTGATGTCTATGTCTTCAGCGAATGCCAAGACCTGGATTTACGTATAGAAGATGGCTATCGAAGTTACCACGCCCCAAGAGGCGTTGACGGCCAGCACCCTAGTTCTTCTTCTTCTTCTATGGCTCTACAACCTCGAGAGATCTTGGCCTGCCATTTCTGGCTTCCGTGACTTGAATGTACCCGTAACAGGATAGTCAGTCCTGCGTACGGGAGAACGGCTCGAATGGGATTCGAACTTCGGTCTTGTCCGTTTGAAGACCGGCGCCTCAATCTCCTCGGCCACCGAACCGCTCCAAGGCCAGCACCCTAGTGCCTATCTCAAAATTCTGATCACCTATCTGTATTACATGCAGGTCAGGATTAGTAAGCAGCGCCATTGCTGTTTCCATCATTATTCTGGTTTATGTCTCCAACCCAAGGTTTTTCGTCGCCTACTCGATCCTCTGATCTGCATCTGCTACGTAGAAGAGAGCCGTAAACCAATGATGTCTATGTCATCAGCGTATGCCAAGACCTAGATTGACGTATAGAAGATGGCCATCAAAGTTACCACGCCCCAAGAGGCGAATGGTTTTAGTGGGAGCAAAGGGACCTGAGAGTGTTCCATCGACCATCACGTGGCATCATTAAGGTGGAGATTCTCGAGTCTTTCACCATGCAGACCCCAACCTTACAGAGTTACGTAATGAATGGATGTTCCCTTAGAGAAGATAAAAACAAATAAAAGACCTCTGTACGCTTTCTCCAGTGTGCAAACGCCTTAAGTTATGCAATGCATTACTTGTTAGTCACTTAGTAGTAGTTGGAAAGGAAACAGATCCCTAACAGACACACCCAAGATATTCCGAACACCAACACATTAAAATGGACAAGCCACATCACTTTCGTTCGCACTTACTTGGTCAGTGTGCCACTATCGTACCGGCCGCTGTAACGTCCTGCCTCGCGTAACGCCGTTGGAGTCAGTAGCGAACTGCTTCGGTTCTCGTATGGCCGGATGGTGCGCGATGCCGTGCTGTTACTGCTACCGATGCCATAGTTGTCGGACGCGGACAGTGTATTGGAGGACGAGGAAGACGCCGTGGTTGCCAGATTGCTGTGACTGGCCGATCCATCCCGATGGTCCTTGAGCAGATCTAGCGCAATCGATGAAGAGGATGAAGCGATATTAGACGAACCGTACCCGCCGCTGGCCACGAATGAGGAGCGACGTCTCGGTGTGTACGTTCCGTACGATGACGGGACGGCAGTACTTTCGTAGTAGGTGTTGCGTGTATATTTGTGATTACTGGTGTTGGTACTGTTGTTGTTGTTGTTGATGAGATTGGTGTAGTTTAAACCGTCGGTCAGTGGATCATCGTCGGTGGATAGGAGTCGCGATCCGGTACGTGAAAGCGACGCACCCAGTGTCGACTGTTGCTGACGATGGTGATGGTGGTGATGGTAGTGGTGTGGTTGGTGATGTTGATAGTCGGCGGATGTTGCAAGAGGTACAACATCCAGGCTACTGTTGCGCAGTCGTGCCGCGCTTCGGTTCGTCTTGGTAAGGTTCACCATCGTCGCGTAACCACGATGGTGATGCTCGGTACGGCCGAACGTAGCGTAACCCGTCGTTGTGTCGTACTTACCGACTCCACTGAAGGATGATTCTTTGTTCGGGCGCAGAATGTAGGAAGAGGAACCGCCGCGCGACAGTGACTTCTCGCGCACCGTACCGGAACTGGCCGTGGCATTACCGTAGTACCCGTAACTGTTGCCCCCGGTGCCGGTGTCCTTCACGTGACTGGATGTGCCCATACCCGTGGTACTGCCGCTTCCACCGAGCGCACCGAGATTGCTGGCCGACGCACGCTTGGCCGGTTTCTTCGTGTCGTTGAAGCGTGTGTAGTAGCTCTTGCGCCGGATACGCTCGATGACGCTTTCCGCGTCCGGATCTACTGGGGAGACAGAGTGCAGTGGTGGGTTGGAGGTTAGTAGTCGCACCGAGGAATGACGCCGGGACGCGGACGATGAGGGTGCCGGCGATACGGACGAGGAGTTCAGTGGACGACCCCCCGGACCGCCGCCACCGGCCCCGTTCAGCTCGTCCGAGCACACCGACCAGCTGTCGAAGTACAGCTCGCGTTCCTCCGATGGCGAAAGGAACGTACTGGACGAGTTGTCGTCGTACGGGCTACTTCGTGAACCAGAGGAGTAGTTGGTAATGCTATCGTACGACGGTGTCAGTGTGCTGTAGTGATGGGGAGGATTGTTGTTGATGTTGTTGATATTGTTGTTGTTCATGCTGTTATATCCGCCCGGCGAAGTTGCCGTCCCTGGTGCCGCCATTTCGCCGGGCAATGGTGGCGGATAGCTGTAGTTGTTATTGCCACCAACAGGTGCCGCCGGTGTGGAGCTGCTAGTGTTTGTGGTGCCGTTTGCAGTGTTGTGACTGGATGGGATCTTAGTGCAAGCGGTTGAACTAGTTTTGCTAGGGTTGCTCATGTAATTGTTGTTGTTACTATGGTGATGGAGTAGTTGCTGTGTCGGTATGTTACTGAGATGGATACTGTTGGCCTGCTGGAGGCGCTTCAGCTTTTCCGTCGCCGAGTGTACGGCCTGCTCCAGATCAATGGTTAGGGCACGGGCACGGCCTCTCCGGTCCGTGTCTTGCGGTGGAGGGCGTTGAACACCATTAGAGCTACTACCCGTCTCGGTGGCAGTTTGCGTATTCATCCCACCGCCGTGTACGCCATTGTTGTTGCCTGCGGTGGTGCTTCCGTTGGCGCTGCTGTTGCCCGTATCGCAACCGGGACAGCCATACTTGACCGGTATCTGCGACTGGCACGCTGCCGAAACCATCTTAAACTTACGCTGGTCGTAATCACCACTGTCCACAACACCGTTCGATAGCAGCGAGTCTATCGGATGTTGGAGTGGCAGGACGGTGTCACTTCTTGCCCCACCGTACAGCTTTTTGCGTGACTGTGTTGGAGCGGGTAGCAGTGAATCGCCATTCCGCACACGACCAAACTCAACCGGAACGGGTTGCATCAGATCGGGCATCGGAGCCTGCATCGCTTCGTCCGCCGTCCGGCCGCTCACCATGATGTGGCTAGATGACTTGGTATTAAGAAGACGATGGTGAACGTTATTGCGTGAATCTTTTTCTATTTTCTTGAATAGTCCCAGTACCTTGGTGACGCCACAGCGATTGAATGTGCCCGGCATCTCCTCCACACTGACGGCACGCTTGATCAGCTTCGATTCTGTCAACTCTGGCAGCTTTGGTCCAGTGGATAGCTCACGCAGATTCCTTATTACCGTGTCGATGCGTGACTTGCGTCCTCCCGTTGTTGTGCTCGTAGTCTTGGCGATCGGATCTTCTGCTGAACTCTTCTCTTCTACCGATTGGCTTACCTTGGTGGTCGTTTTGCCGCTCTTCTTCTTATCCTTCTTCAAGGTAGCTGGTTCCGATGGTTTCCCCATCAGCACGTCCGGTGTCACTCCTTCAACGATCTGAGCCGCCCTGGGAACCATAGCAGGTACAGCTGTATCTGGCAGAGTCTCGTTGGACACTTCTGATGCAGTTGTGGCAGTAGTAGTTGCTGCTGCTGCCGCCGCAACAGCTGCTGCTTTCTTCTCCTTACTGCTCCTACTAGTGTCACGGAACTTTTCAAACCTCTGCCCAATGCTTGCCAGAAAGCCTTGCTTCGGTTTCTTTTCGGGTGATTTAGATTTTTCCTTTGCAGTGCTTAGCTTTTCTGCTGTCGAGTCCGCCACACTAGGCTGCTCCTTGATTGTGACCGTTTTGGTCGACGTCTCTTTGGAAACTTTCACTGGACCACCGTCAACGGGCATGGTGGTAGTGGTGACGACCACCTTCCCATTGGAGTCGGTTGTTTTGGTGACCTTTTTTACGATCCGGATGACTTTCTTCACCTTCTTCGGTGGACTTGTGGCGGATGAGGCCGCCGTTCCATTTGCAACCGATTCTGACACTGGTGTAGTAGGAGTTCCACTGGCAGATTCGGCTTTGGTAGTGACTTTTTGATCTTGAGTGGCATCTTGCGCTTCGGTTTCGCTGGCAGATGGTTTTAGTAGTTTCAGTTCCTTCGGGGGAGTTAGCTTGGAGGATGGAAAGCTTTTTGGACGAGCTAGTTTACTGACTGTACTGGCAGCACTGGTACCAGACACTGCAGGTGACGCCGACCCATTCGTTTGCACCTCAGCTGATGGTTCTTTAGTAGCAGTGGTTGAGGTTTTCCCGTTCGTTTCTAGCTCTATATCTCCAGCAACGGACAGCTTAGCGCCATCTTGTACAGTTTCTTTGTAGGGATACGATTTTGGACGCATTAGTTTCGATTCTTTTTTGACGATCGTCGGAGCGATCGTACCCGTTGAACTCTCCTTAACGTCTGATGAAGTTCCAGTGTCCAGTTTTTTAACCTTCTTTACAACTGTTGCTGTGGGTGGAGCTGTATCGACAACATCCCCTGTCACTGCTGCTTTATCTGCTGCGGAACTCTCAGTACCTGACGTCACCTTCTTTACTACCTTTACCTTTTTAACCTTAACGACCTTTTTCACCGAAGGCGTTGCTGCAGATGCTTCTGTAGCTCCAGCAGCACTTTCTTTAATCTCGGAAGTGCTAGGAGTGACAGTTGGAACGGTGCTCTCTTCTTGCTTTCCCTCACACTCAGTGCATCCTGCCAGTTGACACTCTGCCTTCGCCGGTTGTACCGCGGGATCTTCATCTCCTCGGAGTAGTTTCGACATCTGATTGCCCGCAGCCAGAGAGGTCATGTTGGTAAGATCTTGCAGCTGTTCCTGCAGCAGCGATAACGTTTCCGCCGGTGTGCGATACTGTTGCTCCGGTTGCTTCTCAACTTCGTCCAAGTGTTCACGCGTCCGGGAAACGCTACGCCTCGCACGATCACCGATCGGTGCTGGTTCATCGTCCGGCTTGCCGTACTTCTCCAGGAAATAGCTCAACCGATCGGTGATCGTATCGTTGGCAAGCTTTTCCCGCCGCTGCTGTCTACCGGTGGCACCTTCGCGCATTGTAACTCCTCCACCTTGTGAGCTGTATGGAGAGCTCCGTTCCGAGGAACCATCCTTCTCGACCATCTCTTTCGGTGTGTCGAAAAAGTCTGGCCGTAGAAACCGGGACAATCGTTTAGTTGCGGTAGGGAGGGCGGATGGATCGCCCGCCATCGTACTGCTGGTGTATCGTAAGGGTGTTGCTGCTGTATTGGTGCCTGTAGTGATGGACGACCCGCTAACGCCCGATGCTCGTGTACCCGTGGAGAGTGTTATGTGTGGTGAGAGCGGCTTCCTCGTGTTGTCGTACTCGCGCATAAACGAAGACATACCGGATGAATCACCACCACCGCTGCTGCTGACCGTTGGAATGCTCGTACCGTACGGGGCGTACTTCTCGTACAGTGGCGCTGGCGTTTGATAGGCCGGCGGTGGCGATAGAATGTCCCTCGGTTGACTTCCTCCTCGGCGACGTAACTCACTGCCGCCTGTGACACTCCAACCATTCGCACCGTACTCAGCCGTTGAGTCCAGTGATCGATTACCGGAACTGTTGCTGTAGCTTCTACGGTACAGCCGTTGGTTTGCTGCCGTTCCCGTTTGAGCTCCTGTCGCACCACCTCCGTTCTGCATCGAAAGGGTGCGCGAGAGCTTCCGGGCCTGTTGAGGTGGAAGCTGGGCCAGCAGTTGCTCCTGCACACGCTGGGACAAGGCGGGCGTAATGCTGGACAGGGTTTCCAGATCACGCTTCGACAGTCGCAACTGCGATAGATCAAGATCACGAAGATCCAAGTTTTCCTCCATCGATCCATTGTCCGTCGTCGTGGTGGTCGCTATGTCCGGATCCCCAGGATGCCGATAGCCATTTCCATTACCGGTACTGAGGTTGCTCGATACGCTGCTTTCGTCGTCATTGCTACCAATTCCACCGCCACCAACGCCATTAGTGGGCGTGCTGGTGGTCGCGTCTCTACTGTCACTGCTACCGACGCCGTTGCCGTACGCGGCCAAGGATGCCAGATCCTTGTAGAAGGAGGAGGTGGAGTTGGGGGCATGGTTAGATGCGGGTTGATGATAGCTATATCTATTGTTATAACTACTACGAATGCTGTTGCTGCTGCTGTTTGGTGGCACTGGTGGCGGTTGCTGATGATGGTGATGGTAGTGGTTTTGGTTGCTGATGTTATTACTATTCGTTACATGATTACTTTGTGTTCTGAGTCTAGCGCCTGGAGAAGAGATGGAAGTAGTGTGACCACGCAGGAAAAGGTGAAGGGGGTGAGGGGGTAGGGGGAGGGGGTGTGTGGGAAACACCGGTTCGGAAATTATTGACCAGGACAACGATCATCGGAGAGTTAGAAAAGAGAGAGAGAGAGAGAGAGAGAGAGAGAGAGAGAGAGAAAAAGAGAAAGAAAAAACGAATACAGTTCGGCACGTACGGGAAGTACAAAATTTTGCAAACAGCCAGAAATTTTTCTAATTTATAATTGGATTTGTGTTGGTGTGATGTTTAGTAACAAAAATAAAGAGACAGAGAAAAAAACGAATTTGGAACCTCAGTTCAAATTTTGTCTCACCACAGCAGCAACCAGTACATTTACATGGATGACAGAGTTCAGGTTCTGAATGGGAACAGAACGGACCACCAGTGTTGATGGAAAAGGAAAAGGAAGTTGATGCAGAATAAGGCAGAAGATGATGATGATGATGATACAGCGCGCTTGATGATCTTGAAATGGCGATAAGATGATCGGTTCGTAGCTGATACGTACCTTATACGTTGCGAGTGCGTCGGATACTTCCGCCATATTGGTTTTTCTGTTTCTGTCGCTGACGTGGGCTATTGTTTAGCGCTTAACCATGCTTAACCAACAACAGAAACAACAACACGTGCCGATTGTGTACGGATACTAAGCAGCTAAGAAACATTATCTAAAAACACTTCAAAACGTGAACAATAAACATGCAGATAACAACAAAGGTTAGGGGGAAAGAGGGTCAACAACTATTGGTTAATTAAAACGA
>AXCM01003942.1:0-25202 GCA_000473375.1 Anopheles culicifacies | reverse complement strand
AAAAAAAAACAAGCTAAACGTAAGAAAAAAAGTGCAAACCCAAAAGCCACAGCAACAGACGGATGGATACGGAAACGGGCTTATCTTACAGGGAGAAACGATTGGTGGCTGTGGTGTGGAAAAGGATGTGTTTATATCTTAACATGGAGCACGGCAGATGAGAATTTAGGTCAGGGTTTGATAGTTAGAGCGGCCAGTGCGCTAAAAGAGGTAGAACAAACGAAACATGAAATGATACAGTAGAAATAGAACAGAAGTAGAACAGGTAAAGTGCAACGAGCATCGGATTTTTAAAACCGATTATCACATACACCGGATGGACAGGGCGTCGAATGACTCATTGCGCAGCTTTCCGCTGTACGAAGGAGCATCGATGATGGGGTCATTTTGGGGCGTAGGCACACGTAGAGAAAGAAGAAAAGAAAAAGGACATGATAAGGGACGAATGATGGCGGTTGATGATTCACTGATCCAAGGACACGTTGGTTGATCGAATGTTTTGTTGGGGTGAGGAGTGCTCTTACCTTGCTGGAGACAGCGTGTGGTGCAAATCATTTTCGTCTGATGTGCTTGAATATTCTCCATG
This sequence comes from Anopheles culicifacies, assembly GCA_000473375.1. NCBI lineage: Eukaryota > Metazoa > Arthropoda > Insecta > Diptera > Culicidae > Anopheles > Anopheles culicifacies. The sequence goes on along the minus strand of AXCM01003942.1, from coordinate 24,616 downwards.
TTCACTTTCATCGAAAGATGACCGAACAGAAAGTACCCAAGCCCCATGCCACCGACCACGGCTATGAAGAGATACCCATTGTATACCATCACCGTCAGCATAAGCGCATATCCAAGCATGCTGTGAAACAGAAATGTGATGGCTTCTGCCAGAAGCTTCCGAGCCCGGCCCGGCAAAGTGCTTCCACTTAGTGGGCCATTACTGACACTACCTTCCAATGAGAGCAGTGTGGCACTTTCACTTGGCGGACAGGACCCGGACCGTACCCGTTCTCTTGCGGTACGAGCACGTACCTTAGCACCATGGATCTGAAAGTTGTGAGCAAACAAAACGGTTATTTACACTGAGCAACTTTGTTTCCATTGTTCTGAAGCTCTTTCTTTTATCATTTCAGATAAACGGAACGTTGCTTCTGGACAAATATGGCACAGACCCCAATCGGTCAACGAACTGGCACTTATCTTTCGCAACCCAACTTACCTTTAGCCCTTCGTAGGCAACGGAGAGTGCCGTAAGCGTGAGACAAAGCGCCACCATTGGGCCAGTGCCTGTAACGGTTAGACCGGAGAAGAACACATCGCCCACATCGGAACCCCACCAAAAAGACATGTGCATGATTGTGCGACGGTTTTCTTTTTTGTACTATGCTGCTATGGTGGATGTAGTCTGCTCAACCTAGAAGATGGACAGCAAATGGTACGTATAAGTTGATGGTCCGGCTGCACAGGATGCATGATAAGCGGCACACACGCACACAGTGGAACAGGGGATGGAAACAATAGTTTACAGAACGCAATCTGGTTCCGATAAGCGAGTCACGGTGCGTAACCACGCAAGCCCAAAACTGATAATAGATGACCACTACGATAGTCTTGTGGCCTGGTTTGTTTGACCACTTCATTCGTTGCACTCATGTATCTGGGAAGTTAGTAGAACTCCTCCCAACCAACGTCCCTTGCTTTGATTATTTAACACTTTTCAAGCAGCACATTCAGGTTATACGCCTGCCGATCCGGTTTTGGGCATTTTTTTATGTAATGATCGCAGTACGACACGCTTCACCACACAGTACTTACCAACGGATTGGAAACGCCTGTAGATCTTTGTGCAAAGTGGTAGATTCTCTACAAAGAGAACCAGAACAAACCGTCCGTGGGCGGATGCGAGGTTCCGCAGCTCATCCGCTAATCGTGACACAAAAGAGCACTTGTGGCAATAGTGACAAGGTGTGCTTTCCTATATACAATCAATTAAACTGTTCCCTCAATCCATGCGCCCCACAAAAAAACGGCCAACTGCTCCTCGTTTATCTGCTGATGCAGCACATTGGGGGTTTACATGTGGGCACCGTAAAAGAGGTACGAAAACAACAAATCGAAATATAGTAGCCCCGTGGCCGGAATGTCTCGCGAGCGCACACCGAACTGGGATGGACACACTTTTGTAAATGCGAGGTTTCTGTTGTGTACAACGAAAAAAAAAACAATCGTATACACAACAGCGTTTTCCTAGTGAGGTAATCTTTAGTAATGTGTTGGTGGGGGTTGGTCGAAAACCAATCGGTCCGCGAACCAAAACAAGATTGCCTTGAAAGGATAAGCGGCGTCTACACGTAGCAACAAGCATAAATTGTTGTATTTTAAAATGTTGTTGATATTTTATATAATTTTTAAAATTAATGGAAATATTTTCCAAGTTGTTGAATATATTCATTTCGTGTGTTGAAAATTAGAAGTAAAATATTAATCTTTAAAATATTTGAATGAAATTTGCTTGAAAAATATTTGCGCAATTTAGTTTGAGTTTAACGGTTACACTCAGAGCAGCAAATAGAAAAACTGAAAAGGATGTGAAACAAATGGCTTTAATACTTTTTTCCAAGGCTTTGATCCATTAATGAATGATGAAAACTCTATAATACTCAAGAATACGACTGAACTTTGACTAAACAGTCCAAATACCCGTTAACCTTCATGTACACTTCTAATGGTAGCACAAGAAGGGAAATAATCTTCAACGTTGGTGAAATTGATTTTATGTTTCAAATTATTATTGAATATTAACTTGTCTATGTTGAGGACTTTCAGACAGCTGTTTATCGGCTGCTTCCTTAGCCTCTAATTTACAGCAGGAGCATATAATGCCTCTATTTAACAGCAGGAGAATGGCTCCACGCGGAGTGGCAGTTGAGGCCTAAGATATTATGACTCTTTGATCCTAGATGAATCGAAGGGAAGAGGGGTGGGAGGGAGTGGGGGAGAGGAGATGAAAGACGATCCAGCGAGGCTTCTGGCGGCCGCCAACTCCGCCCATAAGTTAATCCGGCACTGATAAAAAAAAACCCAAAGAAATGATAAAATCGTCAACTATTTGAGCCAAGTCTTGCTTAGCAAAATTAGCTATGTGTGCCATAACCCTGCATGGATTTTAAAATGAAACATAAATCAATAATTCATTAAGCAAATCACCTAGATTTGAATGATTCTATAAGGGCGCTTTTATCTGCTTTTAGAAAACTAACTTTAAAGCATGTGCTTAGCCTACAATAATATTCGATGGATCTTCGGGTCATTCTTGATATTTTCTATCATAATAAAACTTTTGTTATACCATAATTTTACTAGGAATACGTATTAGAATTGCAAAATAAACTAAAAATCTCATTTTCAACATCGGCACTACGCGCGCGCTTATTTTGACGGTGAGCTTTATTGGCTGCGTACGTCCAACGCAGTGATGGGAAAGGACGCAGCCAAAAGCTTACATTTCAAATTGTTCGTAGATAAACGGTTACAAAAGTGATGGGGCTGTTGATTAGTTTAATAGATTAATAAGGCAAGGGAAATAATTCATCGTAAGATTTTTACTAATAAATAAGAACACATTATTTACAAGAAGCACATTTTCAGACAAATCTTCATAGGAATAAATAAACATTCGGCAACATATTTTTTTCGAATGCCACAAAATACCAGCTTTTTTCGTGTTTAATGTTTTAAACAACAATCAACAAGATGTGTTCTTGACAAGCTGTGGGTCACCGTAAGCGATAAGGGTTTCATTCATTCATTAAATTTCTGATAACTTGCAGCGTACACGCGCGTTTTTGACAATTTTCGCATTGTAGCGCATTGCGAAATAACTTGCAATTTATGTTGGTACGTGTAGAAAAGAACATTGTTACAGGTTGTTGATCGTCATCGGTCTTAGGAGGTGGATCAGATCATCGAAGATTTATGCCAAATGTAATCAAATGACCTGTTAAACGTATACAATGGCTCTCTCCCTCCCATGGTCCCATCGCTATTCTAGACGGAGTGGACCCACCAAGAAGGAATGCCTACACCCTTTTGCCAAAACGCCCGGCCAGGCACGTTATCGCAAGTTTTGCAGTTGTTTCTGGCACATGATGGGGCCAGCAGCAGCAGTAGCAGTGGCGCATCATAGCGTTGGCTACTGTTCCGGCTTCTAAGCGTTAAACGAGCGCCCCATCAACCTGATCTCGCTGACCTCGCGGTCGGGGAATGAGCGGCACACACACACACACACAGACACATGTGCGCCGGGAGCACAAAGTGGCAAAGAGACCACCGTGTTCTGTTGAACGCTGGTGTACCCGTAGCGTCGTGGCGTGGCATAGCCTCACATTCCGATCCTTTCGCGAAAGCAGATTAAAAATAGTCGGCCCATCCTGCCGGCCGGTCAGCCGAAACGCGTTGTCATCTGTGTACCTTTTCACTCTCCGTGCTGTCGTTTGCTTGCCAGCTTTTTTTTGCGCTCCTGTTGCAAAAACAATAATGAACTGTATGTAATCACATCACATCCGGTCAACCGCAAAACCAGCAGCAACGTTGATGTTGATGGTTTAAATAACAAATATTGATAATACATACCTTGCAACATTAATTATATGTGTGTGACATATTTTTGTTTTGTTTTGTTTCAAGCATGATTTGTTTGTCATTGCACGGGCACGGGCGATAGGGAGATATTTTTTTTAAATTAATGTTTTAGTATTGCTCTTATTTTTCAAATAATTATTATTTATAACAAAGAAGTAAAAAAAATAGAAAACTGTTGCTTCACACAAAATCGTCACATATCTTATGCACATATAGTTTTACTTAACGATTGTGATATCCTTCCTCCATTATCAGGGTAATTCTTCACTGACCAAAACAAAACAAATAAATCCATCAAATTAGTCTTATCGTTAGCGACATGGCACCGTCCTTCCGGTGCATTCTTAGATCGTGGGAGAGAACCGAATGTTCGAAGTAGTCCCCCCCCCCATCGATTATATTCCCCTGATACTCGCGTCCTCTGAAAGACACACTGGTTCTACAAGCGACTACCGATTTCGTGGGAGCGCACCGAGTAAAAAATCGCATCCGAGGGGTTGCGTCACCACCACCGCCGCGCGATGAGGTTGTTTGAGTCCCGAATGTTTGATCAATCACCTGCCGAGTGGCCCCGTTCAAAACGCCATCGATCTTTTTTTTCCGGGACCGTGGACCGCGAGGACCGTACGGGTGTTTTAAATCATCCACTTTGCCAAATCACTGTCCCTTCTGTTTTAGGCGACCACAGGCGATAATGAAGTGTGTAACAGGGTTTGCTTTTTCGCACGCTGCCCAATGCCGTGACAAAGCTTGGTGGACTCCAAACTTAATTCAATTACAAAACGCTCCCATATGGACAGGGATGAAGTGGTTAACAAACATGGTCACATGGTACAGTGTTGCTATCAACAAACGATATGATTAACACTCGCTGTGTCGTGTGAGCCACGTAAAGTGGAGATTTAAAATTGTCTCCAATTAGCAGGAGTTTAATATGCGCCTAAATCTATCGGCGCGATGGGCTGGGGTTTTAGACATATCCCTTGACTGTAGCAATTAGGCTGGAGTACTTCTTTGTCGATTAATATATTTTTATATTAGGTTCTTTGTTTGTTTTATATCTATCGTCTATTCTTTCTATGCTGGTTGTATAAATCCTTTTAAAATTCTAATTTTAGTTTGTGTTTTACCTCATACCTTTCTCGCATTTTCTACTAGTGTATGGTTATCTTTGTTTCTCACATTTTTCATTTCATTTACAATTCTTTTTTCATTTATTACTTTACAGTTACTTATCCTTTTTCATACGAGATTATGATATTTTTATATGTTGATCAAAGAAAAAGCGTAGTGAGCGTATTATTTTTTATTTCCATTTTATGCTATTTATTTTTATTTCTTTTTATCTCGAACTTTATACACGCATTTTTTTACTTTTGTTTTGCAGTACATATTCATATTTGTTGTGCGTTATGTTTATTATGTTTATTATTCTACATGATTTATTAATTATTTATTTTTTTACTAATTTTGCATTCTTCTTAGGTATAATTGTTAGGTTTTTTCTCTTGTTTGATTGTAGTTAAAATAGGTAACTTTCTATTTTTTTGGCTTTATATGAATATCGTATTTTTCATTTGTATGTAAGATTTCTATATAAATTTTTCTTACGAATTTTAACTCTTTTTTATTTTATTTTGCATTTTTTCTTTTAGTTTTTAATATTTTGTTGCATCAAATATTTGTGTTTCAATTCAGTTTCGAACATGTATATGATGTATCTCTTTGCTTGCGTTCTAGCCTTCTATCGGATGTTCCTCGTGTAACTGTTCATTACACAACACTTACTTTTACTGTCTTCTGAGTGTATAGAAATTAGCACATTTAAGTTATTCAATGAATTTTCTTCTCTAAAATGTAAGGCTATTATTTAAGATACAATGTAATAGAATTTTTAGTAACAAAATTGAATAGAAAACCGGACAAAAAAAACGTAATATTTCAATAAACCGAAAGCCAAAATTATTTGGGAAACAATAAACATACATAATTATGATACCTTTATGATTTTCATCTAAACTTTATAATGACGATTTTAATCTGAACTAAGCTTATCCATAAGTCGATTATCAGTTGCAAATATTGTTTTTCGTGTTGTCACTCGTCACTTACCCAGCATCAAACAAAAAACGGTAGGGGTAAAACATAATCTTATGGTTGCGTGTGTTTCGAGGGTTTACACACATTGCTGTTAATTGAATTACAACCCTTTTGCGTATGATCTGCATTGTGCAAAATGACCGATTGTGAGAAAGCCGATAGAGAAAAAGAGCATTGGAAAAAAAACTTTTATCGCTTTTATTTGTTTGTTCTCCTGCTTTCTTGGCAAACACGTGAAAACTCTTCATCCCTTTCGGGTCATTATTGCATTTTCCCAAAATCTTCAACATGACATTTTCCCAAAAGCTCCCGAAAAAGAAAAAAACATGCGCACCTTGACGGAAGTGTGCCGTAAGCCGTACCAGGACATGATGCGCTTTGTGTCACGATGGATTCCCCAGTTCCCCGTAATTGGTTCACCGGTAACTTGATATCGCATTTGGCGGGTTTGGCGTGGAAACTCCCGAAAGAAAGTGAAAAGCGCTCACCACGTGGATAACCCCTTTCGCCGGCATTCGAAAGGTTCAAGGACAGCCAGAGGGCATTTCGAGGCCAAAGGGGTTAATTTGTGGGTGGAAAGGCAAGGGACAATGGATGGAACTAGCGGTGGAGGCTTTATTGTGCTCCGTCTGATTCAATTAGGCGTGCCGTACTTAGTGAAAGTTCCATCGATTTTCTCCTTCTTTGTAGAGGGGGGGGAGGGGACGGCACTGTACACTAAATTAATTAATGGTTTCACATTTCTTTTTAAAAGGAAAAATCACACAACTTTTATTTGTTTCGTTTTTACTGCATTCAATGAGATTTGAAGTAAAGTGACACAGTTCATCATTGTTCCGCACCTTTTTGCCTATTCCACCCATCGAATCGATCAAGCAGCAACTGCACGGAGTCATGTTAGAGTAAACGGAAACACCAATTTCCCAATAGTTCAATGCGAAAGTCAAAAGAAAACGTTAGAAAAAAAAAACGAAACGAAAACAAATAGCCCGCAGATTTTCACGACCGATATGGAGGGAGTAGGCTTAGTAGATGAAACTGAAATTAAATATATCAATATAATTCATCAACCTCCACCCCATCGTACGACCTGCGTAGCTGTTATACGACCAGTTGCGGTTGAATGATAACGCAATACGCTCTCAATTGAACGGTGATAGTAAAAATTGGTTGGAAAAGTTAATAACTGGAAGCAAGCAAGAGTGTTGGCGGACAATAACACAAAAAAAAACTCGACTGTGCGATGATCACTAGTTTCTCTTTCTTTAATTCACTTTCTTAGCGGTAATTAGGTTCCAGTTTTATTGTAGACAGTTTTGGGTAAAATTGGGAAAAGCCTTTATGATCTAATATGTGGTAAATCATTCTAGAACCTTTATCTTCATTTCGCAGAGATAGCAATATTGTCTGTATTATTTTTCAAAATTCTAATATAACTTTTTGTTTAAAGTTTGTGAACTCCTTAATGGTGATGTAATGTTAGTGAATATAAATTTAAAAATTTAATTAGAAAAACCATTTCATTTAATAAGAACAGCATATGAATTAAATGCAGGGTCGCTCGGATTTTAATAAAACGACTTATTTATTGCTATTTAGGCAGGTTGTATTGCTTAAAATGACTTTATTATAACTGATCAATAAATAAAATCTAATTCTTCTCCATGAAATTAGGAAAATCGTTCAAAATATACAAAAAGCTTTCTATGATATACTTTTTTATTCATGAAGAAGGTCGTGTTGCTTACGATAGCCTTTTGTTAATATAAAAATATATAAAATATGGTAACCTTTAGGACGAAAAACGATATTCGAGTGGATGATATGACCCATTACTTGCACTCCTTAATCAAACCAAGTCGTATGTCCTTAAATGAAGCGTCTATTTCAGTCACAACATGACAGCTTTCTCAATCGCAAATAATCTCTAGAAGAGACACATGGAAACTAATGCATTTATGAAAAGGGTATACGATCAGGGATCGTTCAAATATAGGATTACATAGCAATCCACACAATAGTATGCGCAGTCTATATTCAAACTCAGCTGAAAAATCGTGGAGCGGGAGTAAGGTGACTAAAGAAGATACTGCTGGTTTACTTACTGGTGAAACGGCTCTGACGAAGCCTCGTAACAGAACTTGCAGGTGTACAACCATTTCTTCTAATTCTCGTTGATTTTGTTGATTATTTTTATCTCTAGAACTCCGCTTCTAGACCAAATACAGTTTGTGATCTTCATCGGCTTAAACATTAATGAACCTTCGCCGGATTACCTTCTTGCAAAGAATATATCATGTTTAATTCTAGAGCAAATCTACCTCGGGTTAAAATTTTAGAATGGTTTATGACTGCCACGCTATAATTATTCGAGCTTGGGAGAAGCAAGTCACACATTCTTCTTCGTCTTCTATGGCTCTACAAACACGAGAGGCCGTAACAGGATAGTCAGTCCTGCGTAACGGGGGGAAAGGCCCGAATGGGATTTGAACCTCGGTCCTGTCCGTTCGAAGACCGGCGACGCAATCTCCTCGGCCACTGAGCCGCAAGTCGCACACAGTCTACAGATAATCAATTATTATCGATTTGAGTTCACATTACAGCTTAAATGGCCTTATCAGATGAATAAAACTACGACATACACGCAAACTTCTTGATTTATCCACAAGGTTCCCTTTTATTCTTCGTTGTAAGAATCCTGCTGAACGAACGAATAAGTAGCTCTCCAAGTTCAATAGAATTTAAAGCAAGATAAACGTTTTTTTTTCGTTGGAGTTGAAGCGAAGTTCTAATTAAATATGTAAGATATTAATATATGTCTTTCATATATTTTGAAGGATATATACAACAAAATTAGGCGATTAGGGTATTCAAGTAATTACGCTTTACTCGACTTGCTGGCCTTACCGGGAGGACCGGGGATCGAATCTCATCTTGATTATCGTATTACAGGTAAAATTCTAGCCAGTAACGGAAGCCAGAAATGATAGAACAAGATTTTCCTTATTTAAGTAATTTTAGAAGAGCTTTATGAGATGAACACTTTCTCGTACGAATTAGAGTGCCTGGCAATGGTGAGGTGATCATGTCATATATATATAGCACTGAACGACTCAGACCGTAAAGATCCGTCTTTCAGGTCGTTCACATGTCAGGACAGAGAACTTTTAGTAAGTCCAAACTGAGATGAAGTAAATGTGCCGTGGAATTAACGGATCGAGTGATGAGAAATACGGAACAATCGTTATAAAACCCAGGTAGACACATCAAGAGAATTGTAAGCAATTGTTCTTTCCATACAGTTAACATGCAGTAAGGATTTTGTGGAAGACCTTAAGCATCACCGGACTTACGGCCGGATGAGCCTCGCCCAATATGCGAACAAGTGGAAATTTCTTTCAAACGCAACACATCAACAGAACTAACAAACAACAGTTGAAAATTATGGTTTTAACATTTGCTTTCATTTTATTTTCTCATTTCTCTCTTGTATCAAATCGTTTTGAACCGCTCAACTACTAACGCTCTATTGCTCTACCATTTCATTATACACATGTGTATTGGCACTTGTTTTACTTTGTTATGTTTTGTATATTCATTATTATTGTGTCGCCTTGTATGTACGTTGGCATTTAAACCGACCGGTTAAATGGTTACTATAAATGTTGTGTGGTTTCGCTTCACATGGCTTTTTCCCTCCCATTCTGCCCACTTTATACCTATATCTGTTTAACCTGCTTTGATAAGTGTGTTTGATCTGTTTGTCTTAGTACTAATCCATAATAGTATGTATATGTATATATATATATATATAAACGCTCTCCACTAACTACTACACTAAGCTCAGTTTGCTTACCGGCTATAATAGTTTACTTTCTATCGCAATGGTTTTTCTTTTTAAATTATGATATTACATCTACAACTAACCACTACTAAACGTTTGATTCGTTTTCATTTAGGCACTCGAAGTTCACAATTACGTTGCTATTACATATTATTTGTTGATATTAACGCTTTCCTGTAGTTGTTTCCGAAACGCTACGATACCTTTGCCGCTTGCTGCTCTGGTGGAAGAACTCGATTTAGACTGGGACTTAGACCCAGGTGAGGAAAAGTGGTGATAGTAAAGGGTTTCGAGTTGCAGCTAACAATTAGTAGATGGTCTCGCACTAATATAAGTATTTCATAACAGTTCGTGTATGTTCCTTCTAACTCTCTCTCTAGAAAACAAGTTTACAAACAATTCTTACTAAGCTTAGCCATGTTTTTGTTAACTTAAACGTTATCGTTAAATATGCACGCCCCAAAAGCAAACCGTCATCTACTGTACAATAGTTTACGATCTTCTGTTGGCACCTTTTGCGGGAGATAGAGTTAGAAAGCAGGAGAGCGAGAAGGAGAGAAAACTGAAGAGCTATATGTCAAGCAAAAAGGTCAGTTTAAGCTCAATTAATGCACCGTTACAAATCAGTCAACTTTTCGGTGTTGCATTAAAAGTAGCATTGAAGGAATAATTTGATAAAAACAATAACCTAAGGGACATTTGCTGACTCGTGCGCTTCCTTTTACCGCCGGTAGTGCTAGTGTGGGACCATACCGAGTGGAGATCCATTTGCAATCTTAACCCTTTATTCTGTCCTCAAACGTGGTGTACAGTTGCAGTACACATTTCCACGGGAGATAGGAACCTTTTTCCCCTCTTCTCTTTCTGTTTGTTTTCAATCGAGGCTCTATCGTTTTATACGTTATTGCTTGTTGGGTGAGGTTTTTGTTTTATTTTGCTCGCTACACTGTTTTGATTCACCCCTGGCGGGTGCCATGTACTGCACTTCGCCAATTGAAGTCTAAATTTAGCTACCGCTTAAAAGGTAAAATGATGATGCAAGCCAGAAACATAAAACCTTTCCACCGGATCCGATCGTAATCAAGCGGTACCACAGGTTCACCCTACACTTGGTGACAACTGCTGCACTTGAGCAGCGCCGAAAAAAAAAAACAAAAACCTCAAGACGATTACAGGTGACTCAAAATCCAACAACAAAACCCACACACATCAATATCGCGAAACAAACAATATTTGTCCAAATGGCGAGTACTTCGCAAACGAGGTCGATGCGTAATAATAGGGTCTAGTTCAAGAAGTGCATGTGCGAAGCATTATTTTAAAACGTTGCCCCTGTTATGTGAAACTCGCTAGGCAATGCTTCGGCGGCGCACATTGCACCCATCACAGGTTACTATCCTTCCTTCCATCCTTCTCCTCCTCTCTCTCTCTCACTCTCTCTTTCTATCTCTTGTTTTCCGCTATTTGTTCGGCGGATTTTTGGGAAATTCCCAAACGGTCCCTAACACTCTAAATACACTTGGTGCCAAACAAAACAACAAAAAAAAGGTGCGAAAAGATACGGCCCATCTTAGATATCTTTTTCATGGGAAGGCAGAACGTAAGGTTAGGGTGCGTCGTGTCCTGTGTGTTGTAAAATGCAAATCATCAGTTTCCCTGTTGGAGTCCCATTCGAAAGCTTGTCCACACCTGTGTACCTGCCTTGTAGAGTCTTGGTCTTCCGATCAAACGTTAGACAAGTGCTACCTGGCAAAGACCTGGACTTAAGGTGTTAAGGGATGAGGAATGCCCAATCCCATCTTCAATTGACCCATTAGCCATCTCGATTGAACGTCTTCTTAGCGTAAGCGATTCGGTTTTTGTGGAGAACAAGCTAATGGCACCCAAATTATGGCACCTGCGAGTGACTGTGTGTGTGTGTGCATATGTTTAATGATCGGGAAATCCCGCGTTTTCCACTCTACCTCTAATAGTTGGAGATCGAAACATAGAGAAAAGTTAACATAGGAAGCTAAGGTGCTTGGGACTCGTGCAAATATCCCGGCGACACCTGCGCATCTTACAACGAAACCCCTAAAACAAGACCTGCTCGTTCTGGTACATCCTCCTCCTTTAGAATCAGCTTCTCTCCGTTCCCCTCTCCTCGCTATCCCTCTACCTAACCGTGTCTGCGTGAACTGTTTAGCTTCAACGCCTGTTAAGGAATTCTCATCTCATCCCTGTGTGTTCATATCATATAGTAAAATATCACATTTCAGTTAAATAAAACAAATATGATTAAATGGCCTATACAGTACCAGTGACTCCTCTCCACTACCCGCTGCCTACGCACCTAGAACGCCATACGTCGCAGGAGATGGAAATCATCCAACCACGAGCGGTGATCGTACGGCCGAAGGAGTTGCGATCACTTCGGCATGATGATGGTGATGGTGGTGATCATCTTCCTGCTCCTGTTGCAGCCACTTCTCCACATACTTGCGGTTAATGTTGTACTTAGTCGCGACCGCACGGTAGTCACCGCGACAGGCCACATCGTGATAGAAGCTGTCTATTGCCTGCTGCTTCAGCTTTTCCGACTGACCGTGGCTACTGTGGCTGGAACTGCTGCTATGGCTGGTGTTGTCCTCTTCCGGACCGCTGCATATGGACGATATCGAGGTGGAACTATCGTACCCGGACACTGGCGATGCCTGCGGTGAACTCCAACCACGTCCAGTCGGTACGGTCCCGGTCGGTGCACCGACACTACCGCCAGTTGCTTGAGATGACTGCGCAGCTAGCAGGTAGGCCGGTGGACTTAACTCGTACGCGTGCTGTTCGTAGTAGGCGGGTGAACTATTGCTCCAGATAATTGGATACTGCTGCTGATGGAGATGGTGGTGAAGTGACTGCGGTCGGGCACCGAGAAGCCCGGGTGATATCGGCCGATCAACGATCGCAGGAGATTCACGCGTCGAATCCTTATCATCGTCGGCTAACGCAGAATCGGGCCGCTGTTGCTTTACGGAGGTGACGGCTTTATCTTCCTGCTCCTCATCCAGCAAGTACGGCTTGAACAGCTTTACCGATTTGGCTGGTCGGCTTGTGTCGGGCGTTATGATCGGACCACTCATTGCCGAGGAGGATCGCTTACGTTCCGACGGTAGCGATGTGGTTGCGGTGGTGGTAGCAGACCGACGGCAGGAAAGATCCCACGCCTGTTCCATCACACCGGCACAATCCGTCGACGGCTCATCGACTTCCTCCACACTGATCTCCTCATCTTCACACTCCACCTGCTCCTCCTTTACCGAACGATCGAGCATGATCGAATCGGTTGGCGGCTGCTCATGCCTCTGGTCGTAGGGCGTTGTCGGGCAGGAAGGAACGGGCGAGAGAGCCGCCGACAGTGAACCGGGCCGGGACAGATCGATCGGATGATCGTATCGGTGGGCGGTAGCTGCGGCGGCAGTGACTGCGGCTGCTGCAGCAGCTTGTGCCGCTGCGGCAACTGCACGAATATGGCCATAGTAGTGAGTATCGTTCGCACCGCCAGACGACGATGGTGTGGCCAGCAACGGTACGGGCGAAAAGATGACAGATTGTTGCTGCTGTTGCTGGTGATGGTGACTTTGGTTCACCGTATCGCCACCAGATGACGCTGGGTCACTTAGTTGGTGCAACTGATGTGATGAGGGGGACCGCGCCAACGAGTTGGGTGACGCGGAACAGAGCGACGAGGCAGAATGTGCACCGGAGGACGATGAGGCCACCGAAAGAGGCGAACAGGAGGATACAGGTATCGCGGCAGAAGCGGAACCTGTGTGAGTTAGGACGGGTGACAGCAGACCGGCAGCGCTTGCGCCATTACGTCCGACACTTTGTCTGACAGAGTCCAATCCAACTTGCTGCTGCTGCTGCTGCTGAAGGGCTTGCTGTACCGGAGCGATCGGATGGAACGTCAATGGATGTATCGGTCGTTGCATATGTTGCTGGTGATGGTGGTAGTGTGCTGCCGCGGCTGCTGCTGCGGCCGCAGCCGCTGCTACCGATGGCGCTTGCATCAGACCCGTCAAACCCGAAGGATGATGGTGGTGCATCGGCTGATAATGCAGGTGGTGATGATGCGACGGATGCACATAATGCGCCGGGTGATGCTGGTGGTGATGGTGGTGATGATGATGGTTTAGAAGATTTATTTTCGATGCACCATTGGCAGTGTTGCTGGCAGCACTGTTACTGTGAGTCGCTACCGCTGACGAGCTTCCGGAGCCGGCGGCATTAGTACCGCTCGGGTGACTGTTGCTGCTACCATTACCACCACCATTTGCCACGACGGTGCGTAAGTTGTTCTCCACCTGCAACCACTTTTGTATCTGCCGTCGGTGAATTCCGTACTTGCGGGCGGTTGCCCTTTGGTTTCCCTTGCAGTCTCCGTCGTTCCGGTACGAGTCGAGCACCTGTAGCTTGAACTGTGGCGTAAAGATGCGCCGCGAACCCATCTTGGCGGAGTTGTGTGCGGCCGTAGCCGAGGGTGATGACGAACCGGCGGCGGCACTGGCCGTACCCGATCGACCGGACGATTCACTCTTGACCATCATCTGACCCGCAACCGTAAGCGAACCGTGAGCCATTATGTGTTCCTTCTGTTGTAGTCTGTTGTTGTTTCCGCACATTCAAAAGGGTCAACAAAACACAGCGTTTTGTTTATCGTTTCTAATTTGTTTATTCCTATCCGTAAGGCACGCGAAAACGCTTGGAAAGAACCGTCTTTCCTTCAAGCCAAAAAGGCACACCCCCACACACTACAATTCCGAGGGGGATATACACACACGCACACTTCGCACAAAGCTTAAAGGCACTCGGAGTTGTGGCTGTTCACACGCGATATGATGCTGTTTACTTGTGGCACATTACGATACGGCACAGACATTGCGTTCGATTTTTGATTATTTGTCACTTGAGCTGCATAAAACTGTCAAAATATGCACCGCCTGCCGTGTTTATGGAGACGCCCGGTATGTTTGCTTTTGCCGTCGGTATTTCACCGCACCGCACCGCACGCTGTCAGGAGGTTTGTGTGTTTGACTGCACCGCACTGATATGTGTATCGTATCACACTCTGTGTCTCGGACACAATTTTCAAATCAATCCCACTTAGCAGCCTGCTTTATCGTGACGATGGGTAATTAGAAAACGAAACTTCTCCACCGAAAAACAAACACAAAAAAAACAACAACGAGCGTAATTATCTCCCGTCTTTGCCGTTTTGTTGTATAACGCGCAACACTGCACACTTGCACATTTACGGTCCCCGGGGGTCACCACACACTTGTTCACTAATATGCCGAATGTCGCAGCCGGAGAAAAATCGAAGGCACCGGAAGAACGCACACTGCACACATTCAGCGCACGGACGTTTATCAAAGAAATCGGCCAAGTGAACGGCACAAAACAATCGGAAGAACACGACCCGTTTTGACAAACCGCTGCTGTTGAGGTGTGCTTGCAAAGTGACAACACCTGAAATATTGCGAGTGTATCAGACTGTTGTACTACTGGCTTGCTGACTGACTGGCTGCTGCTGCTGCGAGCTCCGCGAAAAACGTGCGTGCGCCCTGCTGCAGTTTCTATGAAGAATTAAAAAAATCTCTTTCTCCGAACCCGACCCGACGTACGTTCGTCGATCACGGTCGGTGTATGGGTGTTTGCATGTGTGTCGCGATAGCACACCCACACACAGGCGCACCGCTCCGCCGCAGCAACGCGAGTATGGAGTGAGCATGTGTGCGTGCGGGTTGATTCATGCTTCATCACATGATCGTGCTGTAGAGGAAGCGAGCGAGCAAGAGCGCGAGACCCTTTTTCCGCCCTGTTCACGAGACAAGTGCTCGGACGCGCGTGTGTGCTGGAACGAGAGCGAGAAGGCGAGAGCGAGAGAACGTACCCGTTTACACTCGTTTGCCTTCTGGGCAGGTGCGGTGTGCGGGGTGCAGTCCGTTCGATGGAATGTCGTTCGGTGTATAGTGGAAGCAAACGTTGTACGAAGTGTGGAAAGGGCAACGGCAGTGACGGGCGGAACGCGCACCAAACGAGACAGTCAGCCGTCAGCAAAGGGGCTGATTTCGAACGGTGTGTGTATGTGTGCACACGTTCGCTACATTCATAACGCCTACTGGTCTGCCGGAGCATCCGTTCTTTTTCTTTCGCTCTTTCTTCACTCTCGCCCTCTGTGTCTCACTGTCTCTCTCTTTCTCGCTCAGCCATACACGGGGTTTTGTGTGATCTCCGAGAATGCCACTCGGTCTGACCGGACTGCGAGATCGAAATATTCCGCTCCACTCCGCACGCACACCCCGCACACCCACGTCATCCACAGCAACTCACGGGCGCGCCACAACTCGTTTTCTAACCGTTCTGTGCGTGTGTGTTGCGAGTTGGTTGCCCTGTTGCCGTCATCCGTGCCGCCGCGTTTGCTGGGGCGGCTAAGCCACCTTCACCTTTCACCCGCTCTCGCAAACCCGCTGCGTGTTTCCGCATGCGTGACAGCTCATCTCGTTCGATCAGGGGCTCGCGAGATGATCGGGTGGCGAGCAGCATACTCCGAAATGGAGATGATTTATCGACGCACCCAAATGGTTGCGGGATGGTCAATTTTCTACGATGTGCGAGCGCGGAGTACGCGGGAACGGGAGAATATAATATACACTAAAAATAATTTCAATTTGACACATGCGCATCCCCTACCGCACTGCATCATCCCTTCCGTGATCGAGAGTCTTTTTGGCAGCAATTTTAGCTGTGCCAAAAATGTTAAAATAACCGCGAGTTCGCTAAAACCGCGTGCTTTCTCTTTCATTCTAACGTTGGTGAACGCGAAGGGGGAGCGCGTGCATCTCGCTCTCGCCTTAGCTATCTCGCTCGTTCAATGATCGGCCGATGATGCTCGTTTCTTCGAAAAAGCATACAGGCATGACCGTGCTACCGTTGTGTGTTTGTGTATGCATGCAAGAAGCAGACGTGGCAACAGCGCGCCGATAATGTAGCTGACACTCGGTCTCGCTTGTTCATTCTACAGACAAGCTCCAACGCATGCAAACATACGCGCACACATACAAACACACTCCTAAAGCAATGGTTCGATTATTGTGTCGGCATCTCGTTCTATTGCGCTCGCACACTGTTACTCTTCCTCGCACACACATGCACACTATGTTGGAAAGGTGCGGAAGAAAAGCAACAGCTCGCTGTGAGTGAGCGCAAGGCCTGCCTAGACCGCACCAGACAAATTGTCGCCACGGCGGCTCGCTCGTTCGCCGTGCACGGGCGTCCGTCCATGGCGAACACCAGACAAAGCGTCGCGCGGCTGGAAGCAGCACCGTCCCGTGTATGGATGATGTTTCGTGCTTCTTCTTTCTTGCTTCCTCTTGGTGCGGCAGATCGAACGTTGTTGGAGGTGTGTAGATGGTCCGAGAGGTCACTACCGGAACGCAGTCGAAATGTCATTAACAAACGGTTGATGAAGGGAGAAGGTGCATGGCAGAAGCGGAATGTAGGGAGTACAAGTAGCAACAACAAGTAGTAGTAGCACAAATAATTGAACTAGAACACATTAGCGCAAGTATTGCAAATAAGCGAAAATAATAAGAATTAGCTTTTACTGATCAGGTCTCGATCGATCTCTATTGATCAGATCGTTCATGCTATGGACGCTGATGAGATCCGAAGCTGCTTCTGTCCTAATCCTTTGGATTGAAGTTAGAGGTTTACTTATTTTTAATGAATATGCCAATTCTAACTGATCTTATCAGATGCACAACAAGAAAGCGATCGTAATGAACGGCATACAATTTATGAGGTTTCACAATAATCATCAGGATGACGTTTGACGACTGTAGAATTGCCTATTGCATAAGGCACTTTGTGAGTTATGCCCATCCGTTGAGTAGGACCCTTTATTATGTCACGAAATAAAAGCTAATCCGATTTGCTTCTTTGACCTTAGAATCACCTGCAAGGTCTCTACGCATTCTTACTTCGATAGCTAGTCTGAAACTGATAACTGGCCATAATTGCAAAGCAAAAACCAAAACTCACGTTATGTAACTCGCCAAGACATAACTAAGCTATGCCGAAGGTGCACTTAGTTTAAATGGCGTACCTCGTTATGACATTTCAGTTCTAAGGTCAACGGTGCAGACTAATAAAACGTGCGTATCTTGCGGAAACGTGCCATTCTACCTGTGCCCTCACGGTCATCCCATTGACAGTCACAGGGATTGTGTCCTGCGAACTGGACCGCGCATACGTTGCATAACCTTAAAAACTGCAACACAGTG
Source organism: Anopheles culicifacies (assembly GCA_000473375.1). NCBI lineage: Eukaryota > Metazoa > Arthropoda > Insecta > Diptera > Culicidae > Anopheles > Anopheles culicifacies. The sequence continues at coordinate 6,449 of AXCM01003942.1, read as the reverse complement.
AAAGGTCCTTGAGGCGATAGAGCTAGTGAGCGGTTAAAGAGAACACCACAAACGCACCATCCTCCCGCAAAATCTAGATTATAACTCGACCCTCTACTGGTTGTGGTCACCTTCGGCTACCGACACTTGTGCACCTGTGCCCTCCCTTCCACCCGGTGAACTCGCGCCCCAAAATTGCGCAACAGCGAAAGCGCTCCACACTGCCCAAGGAGCTTAATGCGTGCGTGTTTTTCTTGTCCTTTTGTCCTTCACCGACGTTGTTGCCGTGTGACCTCGCCGTGTGGTTTTTGTGTGCCGAGGCGCGAAAGGCGCCTGTCAGCTAGGACTCATTTTCCTTGGCTTTCCTTTGCTGTCCCAAAGGCAAAGGCAAAAAAGTACAGCAAATAGAACACACCAACCGGAATGTCCTTCGATTTGGGACTCCTTTCACTGACCTACTGAAGGACGCGATTTGTGGAGCGTGAGAAAACTTGCCCGCTAGGGAGCGAACATTTTCGAGGTGTAATAATTATGGAATTGGCGATTCGGCGATAAGACAATCGTACTAATTTTATTGCATGCTTAAAAACCAATTAATATGTGACACAGAAAGGGGAATTTGATAGTTGCCAAGCGACACGTTGTTTGGGGAGAGTCCTTCGGGACTATGGAGAGACGCTTGACGTCTGGGACCGTTTAGCACATATTGACTAAATGGAGAAGCGAGATATTAGAAACAGCACACAAACACCAACGCGACTGGGGATCGTCGGATGATCGAGAAAGTCAAGAGTCATCGCGAAAATGGTGTACAAATTAAAATGGACTCTTTATGACGGGTTAGGCGCACGTGGTCTGCGTAACATTTCGGCGTCGCTTGTGTTAACGTTTGCCTCTCCCTGACTCGCGGATAGCATAATGGCAAGAACAAGCTGAAGCCGTGCGAAGACCGAGAAGAACGCGGAAAAAACAGACGCCAAAGATATAGCTGTGTTAGCTAATTTTGGTACAGTGCGTAACGCTTGTTGGGCGTTACCACAGCATCAACTAAAGGGGTTGAAACAAAATATTTTGTTATTACTTTAAGATAGATAGCTAGTAAAGTTCGCATTTTGTTAGCAACACTTAAGGAAGATCATTAATGCATAATCGTAACGAAACAACACTCATATTCTCACACGTTAGTGTGTTTCGTCTTGTGTGGATCGTTCTGATTGCTGCCCCAAGCAAACATCAAGAACGATGATTATACAAGCCTCGATCCACACCGATCGTAGTATGGCCGTACAAACCAAACATGGGCGACTTTGATGGGTAGCGAGAATGAAAAAAAAGTGATTCTGAGCATTCGCGTCTTCCCGCAGTGGAATGGATGGAGAGAACGGAAAAACGCCAAAGAAGCAATACAGTATCAACGTTAACAAACGAAGTGCCTACCAAGCGCTCGCCAAGCACGGAAGAAGGGTTACTTGTTGCTGTTAGGATTTTTCCACCCTTGATCGCGTGCTTTCCATCTCGCTCTTGATCCTCTGTTTCTCTATTCCGCTCCTCCGAAACAGCGCGCGAATGGCGGCGTCTGCCTGGCTGCCACACCGTTCTGTGCGCTGTTGACTCAACGCAATGACGCCAGCGGGTGTGTGGGTGCGGCCCCGAGAAGACGTGTGGGAAGGGAAGGGTGTGTCCGTGTGTGTGTTTACAGCGAGATGGTAACACCAACGCGCGAGAGCATGATGCTTAATGCAAAAAAGCAAAACTCCATGCTGTCTGCCGCTGACGATGCATAATCGCGATCGCGGTAAATCCAGCCCGTGCACAATGTTTGGCGCGGAATGCAATAGACTAGCAGGGGCCGGGGCAGAAGGATATAGGGCGGTTGGGGGTGTGCGGAATGGGTGCCATAATGTTGCAGGGCGTTCGCGAGTGGGAGTCATTTCCGGTGAACGTGCGTTCTAAATCGTTAACGCTGCTTCGAGACGAGATGATGGTGTAAGGTTTGTTGAATATCGCCATTCGAATGATACTGCCAAGCCCTATGGTTCTCGAACGAGGGAAAAGAGCGGAATTCAGATAAATACTGTATCACCGAAAAGAAATATTTCAAATCCCTTGCGGATCGTGGAATGTTTACGAACGGATCTCACATTAGAAATATACCCGTTGAAGGAATTTTAATCACACTTCCGATTGCTGCTCAGTGACTCTAAAATTGATTTATGATGCAAGTTACCTTGAGAGAGCTCCTCAAAAATATTATTCTCCGCAGTGGTATTATTTAAGTTCTGGAACTTCCGAACCTTCGAATGAAGTTAAATACCGCTCTTACAAGAGCTTGTTTGTTTGGTATCATTCTCATGACATAGCTTTACCAAATATTCCACAACAGGATTGGACACGTGATTTTGCGGCATGATTCCCACTGCACGACTCTTTATCTGAATGAACCACTGTGGCGACAATTTGTCTGGTACAGTCTAGGCATAGGGCGTTACGCCCTAGCGTGCGGTAAGCTGTTAGCTTTTGCCCTTACCCAGTGCTCGGTGGCGTCGTGAGTGTTCAATATCGACGGAAGTATGATGCAATCGACGCTATAGCGTTGGGTGTGTGAAAAATAAAAGCTAAAGCTTAATAAAACAAAGTATCATTAAGCTATTAAACATGAACGATTGGTTGATGTATAGCAAACTGGCCAACAACTTTTGATCTGATTCACTTTAGGCAATTTGAAGTTCAAGTTCAAGCCAGCAACGTGGAAAACCCACCAGAGTACATTAGATATGCCAAAGCAATTTTTCCATCAGCCAATACTGAATGCACTTGCATTTCTTTGCTCTTACTCATGCCGAATGTACAATCCTAACCTTGAGAATCCATTAGAATGTGTTACAATCAGCAATAAAAACGTAATGCATTATTTGGTTATTTTCCGTTCGATATTACTTTAACAATTTTCTATCAGTTGAAAAGAACCGACAGCAACAAAGAAAAGAAAAACCCACCTAAGTAAGTAAACATACGTCCATTCACTTCCAGAGACCGTGTGTGGGAGGGTACAGAACCGGATGATGTGTACTTGCAAGTGCAAATACAACCTCTAGCTGGCGCCCCGTTTGAGCTTATGTGTGAACGTCTCTGTTGACTCATCATAATGACCGTTACCGGTAATTTGTTTCGCTGAAGGTGCATTCTGAGAAAAAATCCACAGACACACAGACACAGAAAAAACGAACAATCATATCAACTCGTTAAGGTCTCGGAGGGACGCAAGGGTGTTTTTTTTTGCTCATATCGACCTTGATCGATTGTCACGATCACGAATGGAGGCAGGCTAATTATATGCTTCCTGTGACAATCTCTGTAATGATGTGAATGCTTTGTAATGAAAGCAAACGCTTCCACTCCGTGCCGAAGTAACATTATTACTCATGTTACTACATCATACATTGTGCCATATTGTGTGAATATTGTGCGATTCAGTTCGATCGAACGATCGCGATCTATTAACTGTGAGAGATCTTTGAGGGATAAGCAAAATATGTTAGAATTGACAGTACACGTGATCTTATATGGGAAGGAACATTATCTAATAGAGATCAAAAAGCGATGTATAGAAGCGAAGATCGTTTAATGTTGAGTTGAAGACGAATGGAGGATATTAACTCAAAGTCTCTTTGGAAGTGGAAGAGGTGCTTCAATACTTGGAATAATTGCGTTTTCTTGACGCTGTAACCGCTAAGCGATCTTGAGTAAGATTACTGCAACAGTCCTCTGTTATAAGCTTCACTTTATTTTTTGTTGAGATATTGCGTATTTGTAATTTTAGGATAATTGAAGAGTTTAAATCGGTCGTTATAAAAGCGAATTCTTATTTGTCCCGAGCTGTATAAGGAGTTCTTTTGATAATCTTCTCCGTGAACTTTAATCGGAGTTAATAACACTCCAAGTTGTATGAGGTTCTGAAGATAATTCTACTCCATCGACAAAAGCTGTACCACAAACTTCCTGGATCAACACCATGATCAATTCTAGTTAAGATAGTAAGAGTTGTAAATCAGGTCAAATAGATCAGGTTGTTCAGAGAGCGTTAGTGTTGAGACCAAAATTTGTTACGAGCTCGAGCGGATCAATAGAAATTTGATCACCCTGATGTCTTCGTGTCGGTGACATAGATAGGGTATCTTGCTTAGCATAACATTTAGTTTGAAATACCTGGAGAAATTCAAAACAGATTTAACTTGAGTTGAACTTGAGCTATAAACATGTATTGGCTACTCCAAGATCTATATTCAATAAAAGGAAAGCAAGACATAAGTTGATAAATAATATAATTCATAATAAAAACAAATCCCTGGCCTTGAGTCATTTTAAACATTACCTTGTTTTAAAAACGGACAAAACAACTTACAAAGGATACTTCTTGCCCGAATATTTAATTTAGGAGTTTCATCCAAAAAGCAACAGCAACGCAACCAAATCTCATAAACAGTTCATCTCCTGCAACACAGCAATGACGCGAAACGGCAGAACTCGTTCCCTGCTTACGATCGCTAAATCTTGCTACGTGGCGCTATTGAACGTTTCACCCCATCCAGTGGTACCGTGCGCGCCCCCATAAGTGAGATGGAATGAAAAATCACCCGCCTCATCATTCACTTCACCCTCTGTGAGTATCTGTGAGGAACCACCATCATCATCCGTCCGTCTGTCCGTCCGTCTGTCCGTCCGTCTGTCCGTCCGTCTGTCCGTCCGTCCGTTCGTTCATTCGTGCGTTGGCATAAAATTCTGTCCGCTAATCTTTTCCCTTCTTCCCAACCATGCTCCTTACCTCCTTCTACCCTCCTGTTCCACCAAATCCGGGCGCCATGGCGAGCCGTTCTCGATGCTGCGGTTGATTGGACGCTCTCGCTCGCTCACTCGCACGCTGAGACACTGCTTTGGGAGGCTGCGCGTACACGCGTGGTGGTGTTTGATCGTGCACGCGTTCCTACGCACACAGTGACGCAGTGACGTTGGCCCTGGATCGCAGATGCGCCGCTTTGGCTGCCGACGCCGATCAACTCGAAGCGCCTCCGGTTTAGCTTGTTCTCGGGCTGGGGAGATGGTCGGACGCCGTGTGGAGCGCGGCGGTTCAAGCATACCATGGCCTCTCAACCCCATTCACCTGTCCCTTTCGACCATCTCGTTCACGCTCATCCATCCGATCGCTTTCATCTCGTGAAGCTGCCAATCCACCCCCCGCCCCTCCTCCCCCCTCAACCAGTTGTCGTGTCATGTCTTTCTTTGCCTTTTCGGAGTCTCCTCTTTCGTGCCCACCGGGAGGTGCGCTCCTATTTGGTCATGGTGATCAAGAAGGCGTCGCGCTTTTCTTCTGCTTCTTCTTCTTATGTGTCTACCCGCTGCTCTCCTGTGGTCAAGAGTGGTTCGGTGAAGATCGCTCCACACCGGTCACCTCCACCAGCTCGTTGTGCAGGTCTCCATCGTCCAAAAGGAGCCAGGATGACTGGGCGCGATCGTCACGGCGAGACTGAAAAGTGGGAGAGAGAGATCGAGATGGCGGTGTGACAGTGGCGGTAAGTGAAGAAAATCTTGTTTGCGTTTGCGTGGCCATCGCCTTCATTTCCTTTCGCCATCACGCGCCTACCGTCACCATCAATACCGGGGGTGGCTCCGGGAACGCGGGGGGGAGCGACTTTCCAGCGCATTAATGATTTTCCAAACATAGTTTACATCTTTCGATACAGGTTTGCTGTTGGGTTTGTTAAGGTGGGCCGCTTCTTCTTGCCCACTTTTGGGCGCATCCTCCCTCCCGCATGCTTCTGCCCCCTTTTCCCCTGTAGAAGTTATTTTGCCTTACGCTTATAGCCGATTCTCTCTCTTTCCATGTTGGCTGTTCTTATGCTGCATGTTTTGCTGTCTTTCGTTGTTCGATTTCCTTTTCGGTGTGTCTTCCTTTTCGTTGCTGCTTATTCTCCTTTTTTCCTTGGATTGTTCGTTATCGTTTTCGTTTTCTTCCTAACCTTTTTTGTGCTCTGTGTTACCTTTACCGGATCGAACTGCTTTTGTTATCTCCTTGCGCATATATTCTGTCTTCGCATTCTTTCACAAACTCCTTTCGGGGATGTGGGATTCGTTTTTTTTTGTATGTTCTGTTCTACCCCTCTTCTTTTATTCCTTGTTCGTCGTTTTTATTTTCTTCTTCGCTCCTCTTATGTGTATGTGATACCTTTTACAAAATTCGATTTAAGTCGCCTTGTTTTTCGCCTTTGCTTAATCTCTTTTTCCTTCACAAACAGTCCTTCCTGTTGTGGATGAGCAATTTTGTTGTTTTATTTTGCTCTTTGGCAGAAATCGATTCTGAACGTACACACACACACACACGTGTGCACCTAAAAAATAAGGGAATGCATGTAGGTTCCGTTCTGGTGCTGGTGATCCTGGTTGCAACCGAAACCTGCCACGCGGTGTAACGATCG
>AXCM01003941.1:0-25130 GCA_000473375.1 Anopheles culicifacies | reverse complement strand
GATTCAAAAACTTCCGTAGATTCATGGACCTCTACGAATTCCATAACTTCTATATGTTCCGGAATTTAAAAGGATCCAATGCTGTAGTCGAAGAAATAGAACATGGCAGCATGTGATGTGATTAATGTTGAAAAGGTTTTTTTTATATTTCTTCATACACCTCGCAACTGACGTTTTTACTGAAATTACTGTCAATTAATTATTCCTTCAAAATTCTAAAAAGCCCATGAATCTTCACAAAAAAAAAAATCGGCTGAAAGATTGTTTGGGATTATTTGTGATCATGTTCCTTTACCATTTCTCTATTATTAACTTTTTTTCGTGAGCTCTTCTAAAGTAGTTCACTCTTTTTTTAAAGTGATTTAAATACCCATAACTCTCAGTCGAAGAATATAAATAACACAAAGAACTAAACACATGTTACAGTGCATCTACTATCTGCCCGTAACGAAACCATATGCCAGTGAAGCTTTATCTCGACAGTATGTTGCGAAACACAACCACACGGTACACTTCAACTGGCCGCGTTCCTTCACAACTTTTCACCCGTTTTTAGGAAGCGCAATGGCTGTGTGTGTGCTACAACCCCGCTTGCAGATCACCAACATCCATGAAACCCCATAAAGACCAGCGAAACAATGATGCCGAAACAAAACGGTTGATTATCTCTGCCAGCGCTCGGACGCCTTGCCGATGCGCGTCTACCAAGCACACAAATTATGTTGGCACGTTTGGCGCAAACACTACGGAACAAATTACCGAACAATTTATGATGCCATTGCTGCGATGCGATGGGATGCAAAGTGTCCGAGCTACTGTTGCTGTTGCCCTATACGTACAGCTCAGCGTAACTGCGTCCGAACATTTCCCGTCACATGGCGGGGGTATATTGCACGACAGGGCAACTACGGGCCAAATCCCACGGGTTGGATCATTTCCCACACTTCGTTGACAGAAAGTTGCTCTGCGTAGCTGTAACAGCTTGTTGCAGTAGTTTTCCCATGTCCAGGAGGAGGAAAGGTGGCTAGGAACTGGGTTAGGTAGGATGCGAACGAGCATGCAAAACTAAAAACAAAATCAATGGACAGCGAACGACGACGAAATGTGCAGCTGTTTTTATTGTATTTTCGTCCTTCATCCGGTTGGGTTAGGAATTTTTGAAAGAAAATTTAAATAAGAACACATAAATTTCCCTCCCTCCATACACACAGACACAACCCTATGTACCAGCTGATGACCAGATCCGTAATGGGACAGGTCCTTTTCTTGAAGATGCTTAGCACCGGAATTCTATTCTTGCATTTGAATGTTTATCACTGACCAACTGAAACTCTCAACGAAGTAAAGAATGTTTCCTCCACCGTACTTTTTGTCGGTATGAAAATCCCGTAAAAGATTTCCGATCGTTCGATAAAACATTGCACGTTGTAAAATTCGCATCGAACAACGGCACCGAAACAACAAAGCATTCGCTCGTTTCCTTTACGGTATGTTAGCAATTTCGATTTATGGTTTGTATGGCGTTGTATATGCTGATGGTATTTGGTTGTGAAGTTTTGGATTTTGTTTCAGCTACAACCATCAAACCGAAACGAGGTTAAGTGTGTAAACAAGGAAGGTTGTTTCTCGTGTAGCATATGCGGAACGAAATTTGTACTAAAAAAATTAAATTGGCAAACGATAACTGTAGGATGGGATGGGTAAGAAGTGGGCTTAAAGCTATCTGTTCAAAAGACTTCCACTTTTAGACTCCTATCAAATAATCATGTGCAAAGAATTCTGGAGAACGCAAAGGAAATTATTACATTCAGCGTAAATTAGACGCTTCAGCAGCGCACTGCATGACCACTTCCAATAATTGTTTCACTCACCCAATGAGCTTTTTCCTGGGTGGTGTAAGGTGATTTTTTCCATGTTAAACCATATCAAACAATTAATAAAAAAAACATCCCACCTTTTACTCCAAGCTGTCTGTCAACTACCAGGCGTCTCCATCGTTGGCGAACAAATTACCAGGCGTCTCCATCGTTGGCGGACAACTTACCAGGCGTCTCCATTTGTGTTTGCTGCTGCTGCTTTCAAACCGCGTTCCATTAAAATAACCACTGTCAAAATCATTCGACCGTGACGCTTAAACGTCTCCCGGAAAAGCTACTCTACTCAGCATAACATGCAGCCGTCGGGCGTGTGATGTTTTTGTTAAGGCTATTACACTTTGTATCCGACAGACACCAGCCAGAACGTGCAGATCTTTGTGCTGCGTGGGTTGGCTTATTTCAGTTTCAGCCCTACGGATTGACAACTGTCAGAATTGCTGCAGGGTCGAGCAACCTACAATGCAAATATAAGGATGTGTTAATTTCAATAGAAAAGCTAGTTTTCAAAGTATCCACTCTTGTTGTATGGGAAAGTTAACATTTGCCCCAGTAGGATTAACTCATTCATCGGGATTATGAGTGGAATAATCGTTTGCTGTGTCCCATGGTGCCCAACAACGCCCGTCGTTGGGTTTTTGTGTAGCACCATCATTTGAAAGGAGCTGATGGCATTGTGCCACTTGTTATGGGCCGGTGGGCAGCACACAAAATTCAAGCTCATGGTGACGTACGCAGTTGACTGTGTAAGAGCCATTGGACGCTCAAGGGCATCCATTATGGTATACATAAAATATGACATTTTCAAGAGTTGCACAAGAAAAGTGCTCCCACTCTCACTATCCAATCGTCACCCGTCAAGCGTGACGAAACGAGGGTCAAAACCAGACGCAACATTGGCGTCGCAATTTCTCCCGAGCGTAAGGAATCCCAGCCCTACTTCAACCTTCGGCGAAGGTTTTTTGAGGGCGACGAAATTTCAGCACAACCCATGCAAGCGTGCGTTTAAAATTACGTTCAACGAAATCGGACCAGCTGTCTGTGTGCTTAAAGTACGTAACCAGAACGCGAAACCTATCGAACGTCACTACTCAATACACAATATTTCTTCAATCAAACGGATGCGCATGATGGATGAGATGGTGTCACTAGCATATAGGGAACGTCGTCACAGTGATCACATGCCACCCGTAACTGGTAGCTTACCGGTTGGATTCATGCGAAAGCTTATTCAATTGTCATCGGAGCCAATTCTATACGCTCTGTTTCTAATGATGCTGACACTAGCCTGAAGGGATGCATTCGAAACGTGCCGAATGACGCATACGAAGGCAACATTGTTTCGTACGCTTTGCCATTGTGCTGAACTGCGAATGGATTATGTAAAATGTAAGTTGAATGATCAAAATTATCCTCTGCACAAAACAGAAGTAAAAATCGTACAACACGTGCACGGGAGCGATGTGGTGAAAAACTGAACAAAACTCAATTCAAAGAATTCAAAATTCGAAACCGTATTTCTGTGCGATTGCAACTGTTAGACACAGCAGCAAATGAACTGACAGATAATCCTCACGTTATAATACCATGCTAGACGATGCATGAAGATCCAATTATATCATATTTATCAACGGGCGGGTGGTATCGCATGTAATTTTAATTTCATCCAAAAGGATTAGCTGCTACCGTTGGATTTGAATGTGAAACGAGCCGTATCCAATGGTCGTGATGTTGAGCAGATGAAGCAGCATTAAGTACTCTTCTGTTTTATACCCTTGTTTATGTAAGTGAAGTTTCTACAAAATTCAAATGAATGGAATATTTCAAAACTGAATCAATCCGGGTTCTTGATAACAAATCAGGCATCAAAGTTATATTTGTATTAATGCAGTGGTTGAGTTTTTTTTTTGTTTTTTTTTTAATAAATCATCCATTATGCTCCATGAACACATCACTAATGCTCTAAAGAAAAGATCTTATTCCGTACTCACATTGTTTCTGTTCTTTTCCATGGTTAATTAAGGAACCTCTCGATTGTAGAGAATGGCTTCCCATCATCATCATCATTATTTCTTCCGATGCTTCTCATTGACCCGGAAAATATGTTGACGGATCTGATGGATACTTGTTCAGAATAAATTTTAATTGGCTATCATCTGGGATACGCATCTGAGAGCAACTATTTCATTGTACCACAAACTGATTCTTTGTAGCATAATGAATATGACAAAACAAAAATGAATCTTATTTTTTACAATTTTCAATAAATTAGATTTTTACTTTCAATATATTGAAAACAACCAGGCGTCTCCATTTCATTACAAAGTACTGGGCGTCTCCATTTCAAATTGAAGCGTTAGTTATGATTTGTGAGTTTTTGAAAATTAAAACTCTAATTTTGCATATTTCCTTCCCAAAAACCTTTTTCATGGGTGATATTTTGTTACATTTTTTTTTAATTTGATAGCATTTGTAAAAAAACCATATACGTTCCAACAAAAAAATCCAATACCATTTCTATTTAAATGATTGCCTAATTTTCTGGTCATGCTCTACGGAGCCGATATACGACCTTACGGCTTATCGTAATAAATTTTAACCTATCGTTTGCCTCTATAATCTCCAACAGTTACGATGAAATGAGAAGTTTACATTGCAAAGAAATGCTGCCTCTTGCCTTTGTCTTTGTATTAAAAATCGTTCACTCTTGGTACTACATTGTTTCAGCATCGTATTGTAGTAAAGTGCACCGAAGGGAGAACATGAACAGCTTTTCCGTTGACACAGCTACCATTGCGACACTTGGATAAGAATGTTCTTCCTTTCAATGTGTGTCCAGTACAGTGTTTTTTTGTCCAGCCGCTGCCTGAGGTTCCTTCTGCCAGTGAATCCGATTCACACAGGAAGGAAACGGAAAAACAAAGCATAGATGCAATCGTGTGCCATCATGGGACCGATCGAGTGGCAGAAACGACTTCCGGTGACCGGTCGGGAAGCCATCAGGCCACTTTATTTACGCTTGAACCGTGTCCATAATCGCACCCCAATCGACAGGAAAAGCTTTGCCTCGGTTTTCCCCCAAACACATTCGCTCCTGCTTCGCGCGTCCCGTTGTTTCGACATCGATTCGACATTTGTTCGGGTGCCTGCCACTGACAGGAAGTGGCAACTTTTAGCACGCCACCTTATCAGATGGGTATTATCTATCAGCACTCGGTGTCTACTTGTCGTTGGAAGTTGGTTCCGGATGGACTACGAGCTACAGCTCACTGGAATCTCTCTCTACCGTCCACCGATAGCTGGCTAAATTAGAAGGAAGGAATATATTTCTATTACAACCAAGAATAGCCGAGGGTTTTCCATTTCTGGGATGAAATTGTTCAGAACATTCCATGCAGCTCTCGGTCATCGACGACGTTTTGTTGAGTGGGATATATTACGAATTATTTACCTATTGTCGAACCAAATGGGCAACCGTTCCGTACGGATGGTTCGCTTGCGAGAGGGTTGGCACGCCAATGAAAAGCTGTCGATGCAGTTGTTCAGAACCGCCTGCAGCTACATCGATCAGCTTACGGCTCACTGGCTTGCATCGACCACTATCCGGAGGAAATCGAGTGGACAAAGCTGATCAAATGACCAAACAGGCAGTACCATATTTCATCATGAATGGTACCAACATAATCCTTATCACAATGTAAAAGTCACCTTTCGGTATTATCTCCAAGTGCAGTGTGGAAAACGCATTGACTTGGTGCATTGATTTTTAGCATAATTTATTTTATTACTTATCTATCATGACGCCCATTTTGAAATGTGCCGTCGAATGGTTGATTCCATGTAGACACATCCATGCTTGTACAAACTGCAGCACACAAACTAATGAAATGTTATGAAGAGTCAACCCAACTCTTTCTTCAATGCTGCATCGTTCTTGTAAATTGATGTATTATTTCCTTCACTTAAGGTTGAGCTGTTCCTTGCCAATACAGCTCCAAACATTCGTGCTAAACGGTAAATCAGCACCATCTTTCCCCTATTATCGTAAAGCGCCTAATGGTATGCAATCTGCCCGGTCGTACCAGCGTTCGACCGTTCTTCACCAGCATTCACACTGACCGTCCGGCCGTCCACTCATCCGGCTAAATCCGAAAAATGGGACTCACTAATCTCCCCCTTTCGCCCATGCCAGCCGATGCCTTTTACGCATCGTCCAACACCGACGTGCACCATGAAATCTAATGACCCGAACCAGGACGGCGAACTGTCGGCGGTTTAGCTACGGAGATTACCCGTAGTGCCCCGGAGGGCTTTCGATGTAAGTAATCCCAACCGCATCCGCATCGAGCGGCGGACTCCTCGGAAGGATGCCGAACCCGAACGCCATTGTCCGGGCAGCTGAAAAGTCTTTTCGGTCAAGCGTAAGCTTCAGTTCATCTAGCTGGTGAACCTTTTAGGTGGCTCACGCGTTTTTCCGTTTTGTTGTTCCAGTTTGTGCGCCTTTATGCTGGTATTTTTCGGACGAAGTAGAAAAAATAAGATAAAAAGGGCTTCATAAATTAAGGAAACCCGACAAAGCGATGGATTGAATTTGTCACGCTTCTCGGACGTTAAAGGCGTACTGGCTTGTTGTAATTGGCAGTGGCTGTAGTTGGTAAAACGGAAACCGAATTACATCTGGTACCGAGAACTTGGGCACCCAAATGTTTCATTCATCTAAGAAAAGCATTTCTGGGACGCCTTTAAATGTTCTAAATGCTTACTACAGCAACACCAAGTTTAATGTGATTTATTTAAAAGGCAACGAAACATTTCAACGCTTCTCCAGTGATGCTGCTGCAGGGAATAAAGTTCCATAAAATGATACACTTCACTTAATTTTCCACACATTCCCCAACACACACACACACTCAGTTTATGAGCACAATCCATCTCACCTCGTACAAGTGTCCCACAAAATGCTATAAATAAAGTGTCATGCATTGTTCCTTCGGTACGTTTGCGTTCCGCTGATGGGACGATGATACATTTCGCTACATTCGCCACCCGTGGCAGCCCGCGCTGCTCAACACGAAGCGAGACTTGATAATGCAATTCATACGACCGGAAACTCCCATAAAGCGTTGCTTTCCTCGAGCGCATAATTATTTGCATCATGTTTCTTCGTACGAGCTTCTCGCATTCGTGAATAGTTTTTGGTGTGATGACTGTGTGTGATGAGTGAAATTGAAATTTTACGGTGGTTTATGATACGTGTGTGCAAAGACATTTGCATACTGCACGAGTTGCAAGCGAGCTACGGCGCTGGAGCAAAACAATTGCCAAGGGTTTTATTTGTCCACAGAAAGAATACCATTGAGTGTGCACTTTGCATTGTGTTGAAGTGTTTGTGCATAAAACACAAAAAGTAACCATAAAATAATAAGCTGACTCATATTATGCATAAAACACTCAGATTCCATACCCAAAAGTAGCAAAGTATCAGCGGGAAAGATGAATGAGAAAATTATGTTGAAATTCATCTATAATTTTGTCTGAGACTTCGGAATTATTTATTTTTTCTTTACGCATTTAACAAAGTTTATTTATTCAATTAACTTTGCTTCTGCTTTTATAATGAATACTTCAGCAGAATTTTAATTAAATTTGTTGTAGGATTATTTTTGTAGCAGTGTATTTTAATAATAAAAGCTCATAAAAGTATAAATTTCAAAGCATACCTAATTTTGCTTGAAAACTCCAATACTTGTATTCTTAAGTTACCAACACATTCAAAAATGCTTGAATAACACATTTACATTCTTCGAGTGTCAATTCAATATACTGTAATTATAAGCTAATTCAAAAAGAATTATTTTCAAAAACATTCATTTTTTTTGTAATTGGCTTCATTACTATGTTGCATGAAGCAATATTCAACATGGCGAAGAAATAAGTAACAGTTTACGTTATACGGAGAGCCTTTTTTAATTTTGTACAAATTTCTGCTCCCTACATTTTTCTAATTATTCTTAAAATATTAAAAATATCATAAACTCAAGTTTATGCTTGTCTGAAGAAGTACCTAAGGGAACATCCGTTTACTACGTAACGCCAAAAAATGGTAATTTTCTTTCTGCTTTTCTCCAATCATACTGATAATTTGAAATTCATCCAACAATTTTCATAAAACTCGTCATATCGGTCTGAAAACCGTTTTGTTTTTAATCTATTAGGATTTGCAAACCTCAGTAATAATTGCTTATTTTAAATTAAATTACATTTGAAACATGCACATAATGTTTGATTTATCTTATCTTTCTATTTTATAACAAATTTTTAAGAAATTTTTTATGAAAAGTTTCACATATCAGTTCATTTTAAGCAACATTTGTTTTGTGTTGCTTGCAAGTATTTTGTGCTTCAAGAGCATATGTTACGCAAAATGAAGTTAAATGCCCCCTTCGCTGAATCTCTTTCTCATTTACGCGCGTTACGTAATAAATGGATATTCCCTCATAGTACTTTAAAATAAATATTTACACCAAACAATCATAAAGATTATGTGCATTTTCCAGCTGATAAAAAAAAACTAGATGGTACAAAACAAAAACACATTAAGCTGTTCACTAATACCTCCAGGGTAGGAAAGATTATTTTTATTTAGTTGAACGTTTCCACCAAAAATTTCCACCTTGGACACTCAATTTAGCTCCCCGCTTAATTCCAACTAATCTTGGCTTAACTAGACGGAGTTGGTAAACTTTTCAGTCCTTGTTTGTGTTGCACATTTAACACTTTAAATGTTCGTTGTTTTCGTTGTCAGCCACCAGTGATCACCGTGCTATTAAGCAGACCCATTTGCCAAGCCCGGACACGGTAAAACGCTTTCCGGTGCGCTGTATCGTTCCCTCGGGAAATAGCACGAGAGAACAAAGCGTAAACATTATTTAGACTCACCATGGCAAGCGCATGGAAAGCACAACACTGACAGACTGTCTGAAAGGTTAAGGAAGCCAAACGGGGCTCCAACATCGCGCCACTGAAAGGCGACATGATCAGTGAAGCTGACAGCAGAGAAACGAAAGAAAAAAATATAACACAAGGAACGCGAACAATCACAACGCAGCAATCGATTAACTGCATCTGTTGGGTTGGGTTTGTCCCCCCGAACAGACACGAACGCTTAGAATCGCTCACATTTCATGCACCTCACGTACGGTGCACGTTGTCGCCATTAGCTTGCTAAACATCGGCAAGAACAAAAACCACGTTTGCCACGTGCATGATCCGAGTTAATCTCACGCCGGAATGGGTAGCAGCAAACGGTAACGTATGCGACTGGCAGAACACTTTAAATGCCGTCGGTATTCGCGATGCCCGTTAAACTCCCCTGACACCGGCATGTATGTCCGTGTGTGAGATTGTTTGTGCTCCAAAGCCAAAGTCAGTCGAAAGTCGACCAGTGGAAATCCGTTACGTTCTTTATATTTATTCCCACACACACACACACATGCTTCCAGCCAGACTTCCAGGCAGCACAGCTTGTCATAATAATCATAATCATCGTCATCATCGACGGTACCGTCGGTGGTTGCTTTGGTGGTCAATTCACGGCTTATGAATCGAAAGCTTATAAGCTGCAAAAACCAACAGCTCTCGACCAACCAGACGATCTGCCATTGCACTACTAGCACGATGCCCAGTTAGACCACGTTTCCCATCGAATGGGTTCCGTTCCGTTCAGAGGAAAAAATATTACCCAATCGGGACTTGTTCTATTTTGTTCCTTACTCCTATAAGAGGAAAGGTTGAAAGGTAAGATTTAAACGTCTCCATTGGTGCATTAGACAGCAATGAGACAAGGTACGGTCACACTGGGGGAAAGTTGTTTATGGTTCAATAAATAGCTTTTTCTATTGTCCGATACGATTCAATCAGCCTCGAATAAAGCTCGATTTAGTAGTTGGTGAAAATAGATTACAGTAAAATGTGTCCTTTGAGAGAACTGAAAGTCAGCTGTATTTATTTCCCTTTTTTTTAATTAAAAACGCTATAAATACTAAATTTTCAATTACGGAAATATGTGAGACTATCTGTCCCAACTAGAGATGTGACCACTGAGTAAGAGTGAGTGAGTTAAATAATGCAAGTGAAAGTATGGTTTCAAATCAGCACGAAGAGTTTAATTTGCTCTTTTAAGTTACTCAATCTTTATACTTACTCACTCACTCTCTGTGCCGATTTATAACTCACTCTTTTCCGTTTATACTCACTCACTCACTCTTTTCTTATTATAATTGCTCTTTTCGGTTTTAACTCACTCCTTTCATATTATAACTACTCTTTTTGGTTTTTACTCATTTTTCACATTATTTTCAATACAAACTTTTGGGAGAACGGAAATACAGAAGTATGGCTTCCTCGCATAGATAACCGATTGAATCGTATGCATCATTATATTTTTTTGAAAATAATTGCAAACAATCACAGTTTTCGTATATTTTTTTATTTATATACAAAATACAAATAAAATAATAATATGGCCTAGCCATGATAACTTGAAATTTAAAAAAAGTGTAACAAAAATTATGCATTATAGTTTTGTTGAATAAAGAGAATTTCTTGTAATCTTTTTGGGACTAATCTATTTCTCCTCTGTTAATATATTTGCCCAGCCTTGGAAAAAAGTCGTTCACAGGGAATAGATGACGCTTGAATGCAAAACAATTGTTTTGCTATGATATGGAGCTTTGGAAAATTGATTGATTCCTTTTTCTACTAAAGTAGAGTATCTTCTTCGAATCCTAACAGAGGAGCTCTTAAATAACGGTCAAACTCTGCTACTGCAGTATCTCTGGTGTCATGCCGTTCTTCGCTTTCGTTCATGCCCGAAATGAAATCATAAAAAATAGAACCAGAAGCAACATTGCTTCGGCATAGAGAGTGAATGAATAAGTGAGTGAGTGAGTGAGTATAAACCGAAAAGAGTGAGTTAGAAGTCGGCACAGAGAGTGAATATGCAGGTTATTAAATTTTGTATAGTAAATTATTTTTAATTAATCTTTAAGGAGTGAGTTAAAGATTTAAATCGTTATAGTTACTCTTTTATTTTGATTTAAATCACTAAAAAAGTGAGTTTTCTCATCTCTAGTCGCAACGGACTCTGTTCATATTGGTACTATTCAATTGAGCAAAACATTAAAATATACGGTAAAGGAGTTGCGAGAACTGGGATGGTCTATGTTGTGAGTTTGAATACTGTGGCTTTAACCTCCTTTGCCCTCAAATCCAAGTCAGCTTAAGTAAAGTTGAAAATTGTAAGTATTTAAAAGGAAACTAAAGGAGGTTTCTAGCGACTTTTTTCGATTGCATAGAACCACAACATCGAGAATACTGGCTTCCGGTGGGAATTTCTGACTCGTTTTTACTCGCAACAGGATCGCCAGTCCACCGTACGGGAGAACTAACCCGACTGGGATTATAAATCGGTCCTTTCTTGTGAGACTCACGCTTTTACCATCTATACCACTAGACCGGGCTTCAAGCGCCTACTCTACAATTACCTTGATGTTGATCTGAACGATATTACCACAACTATTTTTTTAGATTTCGCCCTTAGGAATTTACCAGGCCTTGTATTTTCGCAAAATCTTCGTTGTGCTAAATGGAAAAAATCACCCCAAAACAGCGTTAAGATTGGTCCAGCCATTTTCTAGTTTCACCCTTAAAAAAATAAACAAACAATTTTTTTTAAATATCTAGATAAGAAGTGAATTAACTCTTACTACTCAGGCTCTATAAATGTCTCATTGAAACGTCTTTCATCCTCACCAAATCATCCCCAATTGCGCTTTATCTCAAAAATAGACTGCCATTACTGTCCTTTTGTCTTTGCTGACAACCATTTGGATTCGGAAACCTATTTCTATCAAGCCCCTCTCATAAAAAATAGCTCCCAATACACCTTCGATCCTATTTGTTCCAGTTGTTTAAAGCTTGGGAAGATTACAGCTAGCGTCACGTGCAAGAGCCGCACGCTACCATTTAAAATTGCTAATTTATTTTCCACTCGTTTATGGCCTTGTGATCTAAAGATCGAAAGAATTGCTGAAGAACAAACGGGGAAATTCTATAAAGGGCCCATTTATACCTACACAAAAATTAATTATAATGCGCCCACAAGTATGCAATCCGCTGCACGCCCTTTAAAGACGTTCTGCTTAAAGTGGAATAATCGTTTAATTTCATTTTTAAAAGCATATTCTTTGTGTGCGGCCATCCTATATCAAAGGCAAACATTCGCTTTCATGTGTGTAATTTTTGTTTGTGAGGGTTTTTTTTTTGTGAGCAACATAATTTTCCATAACCCATTCATGTTCCTTGAATGTCAGTGAGCGGCAACATTCGAGTAGTCACTCGTGCATAAATTAAACAGAGCCTCTTGACCTTTTTCCTCTTCCATGTACCGCTACCTTTCCCTTTGGTGGATATCTTTCTAATAGAGTAGTTCAATTGGAAAGACGTTTCACTTCGTTGCTGCCACATGTTTCCATGTGACGTACGTGAGACACGTGAACGGTGTACCACATCCAGTACGAGTACACTCTTGATTGAATCACGTTTCCTTCGACCGTTGCATCGATGAGCATTCTGTGTTGCTGCATCTCAACCTTTTGCAGACACCGCAGAGAAAGGAGTTCCAAACGTCCGCATAAACCCAACCACAAAGAAGTTCCTTTTCAAAAAAAAAAAAACTCAAAGTTCTATCTGGCATTGAAATCGAGCAGAAATAAAGCTCTCCAGACTCGATGATATCAATAATTTCCTCACCTTGCTGGTACAGAATCACTCACACTGTTCGTGTCCGAGTGAAATGGGAACATACATTCCAAGGGAAAATTGATACTTTGCGCTTTCACCTATCGCTTTCGACTCATTTCGTGCTGAGGCTTGCCGTTCCGTGGGAAAACAAAGACTGTCCGTTTGGGGCAGGTTCCGTCGAGAGAAAGATACCCGTTCCTTTGTGTACGGGTCCCATCCTGAACACGTTCAGGTGAGCCCACACTCGCCCCGAATGGGCGAACCGGAACGAATTGATTCGATTTGTCGAGAGGTTCATAATAATGGTGGTAACATAAATTAAGGCTGCACAAAAGTTTCGGTCCCAATGCTCAATCCATTCGGTTGCATTTTCGGCTAGTCGCGAGACGCACGCGACCGAAACCCATGATAATGTTTCTTTGTCGACGTTGATGGTCTCCTTTTTGGGGGAAAAGAGAGGAAGAGAGGGGGAAGGGGGAAAATCAAAGACAAGCAAGGTGATATTGTCGAAACATTTGTTCCGTCTAGACGGAAGACCCATAACTCTGGGAAAAGGATGCTGCCAAACCATGCTTGCAAGCAGTACTGTTCCGTCTTGCTTGTACCGAACGTTTGC
The DNA here is from genome assembly GCA_000473375.1 of Anopheles culicifacies. NCBI lineage: Eukaryota > Metazoa > Arthropoda > Insecta > Diptera > Culicidae > Anopheles > Anopheles culicifacies. The sequence continues at coordinate 11,837 of AXCM01003941.1, read as the reverse complement.
CGAAAAAAACACCCTCCCCGATACGCCATAGAAAATGCCGAAAGATAAATTATGTTGATTAGCACGACAACATTGTGTGTCCGCTTTATTTTGTGCATCATTTTTTTCTTGACTTCTTACATCAAGTTGAATGCAATTCTTATTCCGAAGTTAGTTGAAATTAACTCGTCTTTTCGCTAAAACAAGTAGAATGTTCCAATGATTAACTTTGAAGGGAGATATTAAACAGTATTGCCTTCGAAGACAACATACAAGTTGTGCTTAATGAATATTTCAAAACGATTCATTCAAATGAATCTTGTTTTTATGGAGTCATTCTTTGAAGAGGCTAGAATCCAATAGTTTAATTTGATGTAATCCCCAAAATTCTTATCAATAATTCTTAATTAGATTCACCCAATAATAATTAGTACAATACTGTGTGTTATACGCCTGAATCTATGCAAAATCCCAAATATGGTGCATTGATTTCACATTGTGTCTTTATAAGGTCAAAAAGAGTACGATAAATTTTATAAAATAAATCAAGAGGCGGTTTTCTCAGGTCCGCTAGGAACAAGACGGATTTTGGCGATGGCGCATGTCTTTGGCAGGCCACTTCATTACCCAATGAATTACGGGTGCATACATCCATCGGTTACGCCCGGAAGATGGTGAATTATGTCTGATCAAATCCAAGTCATAGGAACCCCTTATCCAGAACCGAGAGTTGTACATGAAAACGAAAGACAAATGGAGTAGCTTGTACTGTACAAAGATTTCAAATAATTTATGTCCTTCGCAATAAAATTGTGTAAACGTCAATGCAATAAAATTCAAAATTTGCAATTTGCTGCAAAAATTTCCACAAGGGACAGGTGGTGACGTATAGGAGGATCTCTTGATTCTTTTACTTCTTATTCTTCTACTATGACTCTACAACATCGAGAGGTCTTTGCCTACCATTTCTGGTTTGCGTGACTTGAATGTACCCGTACAATAGGATAATCAGTTCTGCGTACGGGGGAACGGCCCGAATGGGATTCGAACCTCGGTCCCGCCCGTTCGAAGACCGGCGCCGGTATCTCCTCGGCCACCGAGCCGCTCCGTAGTCTTTTACCCTAAAACGTAAAGCGTTACAAAGGATAACAAAACAATAATAATACCTCTTAACAAGAACCAACGCCCTAAAGTATGCAATCATCCATACAAACAACTCTCATTCATTTTAAACATTCATCCAAATTATTATGTTTTACTTTCTGTTTTCCGTTTTTAATCTTACACTACGTATTTATTACCCAGCTAACATTGGATTTTTGAAAGTTGAAACCCTCAACTCACAAAAAAATTACATTGCGCTTAAACAAAGATCAAACGTTCCATTAAGTTGTACGCTGGAGTAAATTTGCTTACTTTCTCATCCATAGTTTCCAGTATCCAATCGAGATACACATCAACATCAGTGTAGATCGCAGGATAGTAGGTGCTGCAAAGATTCGGTTCCATAACGAGCAAACCGCGAAGAAAGTGTCGCTCCGTCCCCAGCAGCTCCTGGGTTGTGTGGAGCGGAAAGCCTGGGAATGCCAATACACTGGAGCACGGATCATCAGGATCGTGTAGCAATAAACTGCACTGTTTCGTATGCTGGATCTGGAAGTTCAACGCTTGCCCATCCCAACGCCTTTGACACTCGGTCGTGTTGACGTATCTGCGACCTACCTTTACCGTTTCAAAGCTACCCAATGCGAACCCGAAAGTAACTGTTGCCATGCTTGATACGTCATAGCTGCGTATCTCGTCTATGATTGGCAAGCAGATGGGTTGGACGTGCTTTTGCGAAATGTCGGCCGGCGATTTTAGCTGTACCAAGGCAATGTCGTTGGCATAGGTTGTCCTCTCGTACTGCGGATGAACGATGATCTTTTCCACTGGCACCATGTGTGTGGTTGGTCGGCATATCGTATCCTCGCCGATCTTGTAGCAACTCTCTTCGTTCGACGTAATGTATCCGCCAAACTGAATGGAACGACTAGCAATAAACAATCCCATTATTATTCCTATCTTGAGATGTAGTAATCCTACTCCATACTCACTTCTTTTCTTGCTCCAAGCAATTTGCCATACCCAGCGCATACCATTCGCTTATCAACACCACAGTACATCTGTCAAATGCAGTTACATTGTACGTCGGATTCCATGCAAACACGAACCCTGACCACGGTTCTGCTTCATATGTTGCATTCCGATCGGTACCTTTCGTGTACTTGCCACAAGTGTTAAAATTGAATAGCCTTCTTTTGGATGTGTTCCTTATCGGCACAGGATTCACACGAACCAGATCTGAAGCTGCGTCAGTGGATGGAGTTTCACCTTCACTAAGCTGCATGTTGTCCAGTATCCAATCCAGATACGGATTAATATCCGTAAACAGGTACGGAAAGTTGGGATTGTGATAGTTGACCAAGTCCATGAAAATGTTTATACCACTGAGAAAGTAACGCTGCTTCTCACCAATCTGCAGCAAGGTTTGTAGTGGAGCACCTGATTTTAGTGCGGCCGCTTCACCGTACTCTTTGTCCAACAGCGCACACCGTGTACGATTATTCAGCGTTACAAAGAAACTCTCCTGTGCGAATCGTTCCTGGCAGTTCAGCTGATCCAGTGGTAACATTTTGCTGCTTTCCTTGTGATAAATGTATTTAGGCACCACCAACTCAAACGGTGTGCTGTTGCGCAAACTCTCCGTCAGTGGTAAGCATATGGGGCTGATGTACTGTTTTGCCGTGTTGGCCGGTTCTAGCAGCTCAATCAAGGCGAGATTATGCAAAATTGAAGTGGAGTTGTAGCTTGGATGGATGGTAACATTTTTTATTTGCACCTCCTGGTACGGGGGATCACATATTTGGAAGGAACATTCAATTGCCAGTACTGGATTGAAACGTGTGTATCCCAAGATAATGGAGCGCCTGGAATTATTGAACAAAGACTCATTAGTGTCATTCAGATTGCGGCATATATGTATTGCTTTCGAGATTCGGTATCATAGTTCTTGATAAAAAAAGATCCAGATTCTTAAATTCCAATCCCGGTTCGAGCACCAGAAGATCCAGAATATCTTCTTCTTCTGTAGCTCTACAACTTCAAGAGGTCTTGGCCTAGCGTTTCTGGCTTCCGTGACTTGAAAGTACCCGCAACAGGATAGTCACCGTCCTGCGTACCAGGGTACAACCCAAGTGGGACTCGAACTACAATGCTGCCCATTCGAAGACCGGTGCCGCAATATCCACTTCCACCAAACCGCTCCAAGAGATCCAGGAAATAGCTCTTAACTACTCCAGAGTATTTGAGACCACCTCACCACTGCTCTCCACTCTCAAGTGTCAAAGGAAATAATACACTCAAGCCTTAAAGATCTGAAGTCTAGAATAATCACCACTTACCACGATGCCTCTTCATCAAAAACATGAGCCGGCGCCAGTGCGTATCGGTCGCTTATCAGCACCACAATACTTGGAGTTTCCTCCGGTTTAACCACTTCTTTTACACCAGAAGACACCGGATTCGTTGCATTTCTTATCGCTCTAAGTGTACCGATCCAGGGAATAATAATCGAATCGTCTGCATCCTCAGTCACTCCACAGGTATCCATGTTGAACAGGTTTAACTTTTCGTTGCCCGGTTCCTGCTGCAGCCTCACCCATTCGACCAAGGTAGCATTGGCAGCTTCTGCTTCCGCATTTCTCAGCACATTGTGCTTCATGTTGTACAGCATCCAGTCGAGATACGCATACAGATCAAGAAAGGTGTTCAGTATGCTGTTGGAACCGGTGCACGTTAGACCCAGTATGTCTAAGCCGCGCAATATGTAACGCTCATCGGTGCCGAACACTTTTCGCTCCTGAAGTGGTGCTCCTCTCCCTATGGAGGTGCACTTGGGGACATCCTCCTCTGGGACAACCACACAAATGCTTTGCTCTTCCACTGGAAGGCCCGACCTGAGGAATGCCTTTGTACACAAACCCAAATCGACATTGTTTACGATCTGGTCCCTATGAATATCGTCGTCCGTTGAGTAGGCCATCACCGACCAGTTGGACGTTAGATTGGTGTAGAGTGCTGGCGTAACGGGTAGACATATCGGATTCACGTTTGGCTGCGTAGTGTCCGCCGGGTTTCGTAGCTCAATCAGTGCTATATCGTTGTTGATCGCGTTAATCGTGAACCTTGGATGGATTATCACGCGTTGAATGTTGCGCAGCTGTGTTGGATAGGTACACATCTCCACTCCCTCACGTTCTACACATCTCCGCTCATTGAGCTCTTGGTCTCCTCCTAGCAAAATGCGCATACTTTAAACGTATCGTCGGTCAGTAAGAATTACTTTGTTACACAGTTAAAACACGATCCGTACTTACTCTTTGCCACCATCCTTGATGCAACTTGCCGCACCTACTGCATACCATTCGCTTATCAGCGTGACGACACACAGAGCTTCTGGTCCGTCCGTCACAGCCAGCCCAAACCACGGTAAGGGCGGTGGTTTGCCGTTAGCCGCCAACGCTTCCGAATACGTACCACACGTGTTCAGGTTGAACAGTGGTAGCTTCTCCTCGTAGTCCACCTCCAGCTCGTTGGTGTCAAACCGAAGCACACGCGAATTTACAAACAGTTCGATCCATTCCATATATTTCGCCACATCGGTGAACGCCGTATACTTCAGCGGATCGCAAAGTTTCGTGCCTCTGCGGAAGGGAATGAACGAGACTACACCCCGTACGAACCATTTACCTTCCACGTTGAAGAACAATCCTCCACCACTATCACCATTGCAAGCGCTAATGCCCCGCTGTCCGGTAGCGCAAAACATATCCGACGTAAGCAGATTGCCGAACGACACACGATCACTTTGGATGCATGTCAAGGCATCCACCACACCGATCGTGGCCTGTTTCAGCTGCTGCGACACTGTATCTTGCTCGTTCAGTCCAAACCCAACCAAAGTACCGTTCTTACCCACAATCAGCTCCGGACTGTCGTCCATTGTCCACAGGCAAACGGGCTGCACGAACTCCGTCATCGTGATGTTGTTGGTCAGCTTTAGCAGCGCAATATCGTGCTTAAACATGCTTGCATTGTACCCTGGATGGGCAATCACCTCATCTACCGTGTGCTCCTGCACGTATTCACTCTCTTCGGTTAGATGAATGGCACCGACCCGTACAAATAGCCGGGCCTCGGGTATAGGTCCATTCTCCACGAAGACACAGTGAGCCGCTTCGAATGAGAAATAATGCCCACAGTTGACAATTCGATAATACTCCTCGAAACACATTTGTACTCACCCGTGAGAATAGTTTCCTCGTCAATAATGGAGCCCCCGCAAGCATACTCCAGCTTACCACGCACACGATGAAAAATGGCGGCATGCCATGGCCAGTGACCTGGCTTTGCGTCGACTCCATTGTGTATGAGATGAATTGACTTTACTCTACGCTTCCCGCAAGCCAATCGATTCGGCCCTAGCGTTTGAGATGTCGTGCACAGCACGCTGGACAGTAGCAGGACACTTAACAGCTCCCAGTTCATGGCTCCGGTCAGCAATGAACACTTTACAGCAAGCACTATCCTTATCGCTTTTAGCTCTCAGCACAGTGCGCAGATTACGTCTGCATGCAATCTCAATCAAACATCAAATAAGCGTTGAGCTGAGATTGTGAGGCGCACAGCTGTTTCCTAGCAGAACGGGTTTTGTTTTCGCCGCAGTTGCTTCCTACGTTTCGTCAAGCGAGGCTTCTGTTGGTGGTTTATTTATAAACCTGCCGGTGCCGGTTTCGCTTTGGGAATTACCAAAACAAAAATAAAAACCCAACCGGTTCAATCCAGCATGGCGCCGAAACAATCAATCAACCGTAAAAACCCAAAAACGTTTCGTTTGAGCTGGAGAACTAGAGTGGACCGCATCGAACCGGTCATTCTCAATTCCTGAGTGTTCGATTGAGTACAAAGTGTATGGTGTAGGGATCGAGACCTATGATACTTACTTACTTCGATGGCAGTCTCCGTGTCATCATTGTTAGTTTTGTATAACTACCTAATTGCTAATATAAATACACGTGTTTCATTCTTGCAGAGTGCATCTATTTCCAATGTTTTAACTCCTACATCATCTTACGCTTTAATTAACGATAATTGAAGAATACCACAAGACTAAACAAATGTAAGATATTCCGTCAAATTGAGTGACGACATCTGGGTACTTAAGGACATGTCCATATTCTGTAGTATCCAATTAAGGTAAACATCAACATCGGTATAACCTATGGGATAGTATGGGTCACAGCTTCCTGGCAGATCGGTCATTACCCCGCGAAGAAAACGTCGTTGCTTTCCGTGAAATTCCTGCGTCGTATGAAGTGGAAAGCCTTGCTCTATGCTATAACAGTAGAGACGCTCTACCCTAAGTATACACAGTTTGGTGCGCTGTATCGGAATGTTCAATGCTTGTCCATCCCATCGCTTCTGACATTCGGCTGGGTCGAGGTAATTATCTCCAACCTCCGGCGTGATCAGGGAATGATCAAACAGCGCAGCTTCCGAAGCCACTCTCATACTGGATACATCATAACTGCGCAGTTCGTCTAGCACTGGTAAGCAAATGGGTCTAACGTTTTCTTGCCCAACGTCTGCTGGTGCGGCAAGCTGTACCAATGCAATGTTGTTGTCATGGTTGAGGGTGTTGTAATCCGGATGCAAGATAACGTTCCCGATCGCAATGGTCTGTGTCGGGAGTTTACAAAACTCACCGTCACACGTTGCTGCTGTCAGTTGTTCGAACCCACCAAACTGAACTATAGACCTGAAATGAGTTTCATAAGATTCCCTGAGACTGTGTCACAAACTACCTCTCAGTAGAACTTACCTCTCCGGTTCGTGGTTTAAGCAACGCGCCGGACCCACAGCATACCATTTGCTGATTAGGGTCACAGTACACTTTGTCATTTGGTATGACTCCACAGCGGTATTCCAAGTTCTCACGTATCCAACCCACGGCTCGTTAGAATTGTTCGAATACAAACCACAAGTGTTAAAATTGAAAAGCCTTCTCCTAGACTCATGACCCACAGGCAAACGATCGATCCGACTCGGTGGAGCAAATCGTACATCTAACGAGCTGTTCCGCTTCGTTCCGATATTCATATTATCCAAGATCCAGTCCAGATGGAGGTTAGTGTCAGTGAAAAGGTACGGTAACTCTTCATTTTCTGACTGTACACTCCTCAATAGAAAGCTTATGCCATTGAGGAAGAATCGTTTCTGATCGGCAAAAAACAAAAGCCCTTGCAATGCTGCACCCTCATCATCCACAGCCCGTTTAAGACCACTCTCGTACTCATCTGCACAGAGTGGAATTTCCGAAGTGGGTAGAAAGTATCTTCGATGGATAAGTCGTGCCTGACAGTTGAGTGTACTCAAACGGACCACCCTTCTAGTGTTCATCAGACTGGTTGCCAGCCCCGTCTGCAACGGTGTGACGTTCCGAAGCTCTTCCATCAACGGCAGACAGATGGGACTGATAGAAGGTTTCGTCAAGTTTGCGGGATCCAACAGCTCGATTAGTGCAATGTTGTTCTGATTTAAGGTACCGTCGTAGTCTGGGTGGATGGTGACTTGCTTGATTCCAACCTCCTGATAGGGAGGATCACAATTCATAAACTCACAGCGCAGTTTTACAATCACATCATAATAACCCAAAGTAATGGTACGCCTGAAACAACACATGTTGCGTTACTCCAAGCCGATATTCTACCAAATAGGTACCTACCATGAGACTGTTTTGTTGAAAATATGAGCCGGTGCCAACGCATACCACTCACTGATGAGTACTATCTTGCTTTGTAACCTTTCAGGCGAGTTAAACACATCTTCTTGCCCCTGTAACGATCCAATCCAGGGCATGTAGGTGATTGACCGAGCAGTTCCTTGCACGGTTAGGCTCTCGCCGCAAGTCTCCAGATCAAAGAGGCGTAACTTTTCGTTACCCTCCTTCTGCTGCAGTCTCTTCCATTTCGACTCGATGGTGAAATCTGCAGCCGAATCATCCACTACATTCGGCCTCATGTTATACAGCATCCAGTCCAGATATGCGTACAAATTGATGTAAACCGTCGGTGGCAGATCATCTTCGCAACTCAGACCAAATCCATCCAATCCCCGCAGCACATACCGCTTGCTTGTACCGTATGGAACCAGCTCTTGCAAAGCCACGCCTGACTTTAGCGGCACACAGTCCATTGTATCTTCCGCGGACAGTACTCCACAGAGACGTTTATCTTCCAGGTTGAGCTTTAGACCTTTTTCCGCATAAACCGTCGCACAGTACGATGCGTTCAGATAGCTGATGGGTTTACTCTCGAACGACCTATTCATCTGTGAGTAGCTGACAATCGAGAGGCTAGTCGTTCGGTTCGTGTACAGCTCTTTTACGATCGGCACACAGATGGGTTTTGCGTTTGGGCGCGTTGTGTCTGCTGGAGTGAGCAGTTCAATCAGCGCAATGTTGTCCGTGAACTGGTTTCTGTTGTACCGTGGATGGATGATTATTCTGTGGATTTGCAGCGTTTGTGGTGGAGTGCTACACACTCTCGTTTCGTTACGATCGAAGCATACGCTTTCTTGCGAATCTATATGATCACCCAATCTTATACGAAGCCTGCACAAGAATATATGCAACAGTGTTGTTAGTATCAGCATGCATTGTTGCCATAAAGTGGGCAAATACTTACTCGTTACCTGCATTCTCCAAGCAACTCGCCGGTCCAATAGCATACCATTCACTCACAAGTGTAACGATACACTTCGTGTAGCCTGCGGGATACACGAAGACATTGCCAAACCAGGGCAGTGTCAATCGTGACTCATCAACCATAAAGGTGGTCGAGCTTATACCACACGTGTCCAGGTTAAACAGTGGAAGCTTTTCCTCGTAATCCACATCATAGTCGTCCGTATCGAATACCAACACCTTCCGGTTGATGTACGGTTCGATCCATTCCATATACATCGCCACATCGGTAAATGCCGTATACTTGGACGTATCGCATAGTCCCGTTTTTCTATGTGATGGTATAAACGACACTATGCCCCGTACGAACCATTTGCCACCGATTTCTAAAAATAAACCTCCACCACTATCACCATTGCACGCGCTGACACCCGGTTCCCCAGCGACACAAAACATCTCCTGCGTCAGCTGCGTGCCGAAAGCTGCCCGATCATTTGCGATGCAGGTCAACGTATCCACCACACCGACCAGTGCCTGTTTCAGCTGCTCCGCTACCGCATCCTGCTCTGTCAAACCAAACCCTAGCACGGTACCGTTCTTGCCGACGATCAGCTCCTGATTGTTGTCCATCGTCCACAGGCAAGCGGGCTGAACGTACTTCGTCATCGTAATGTTCGTGTCGAGCTTGATCAGTGCAATGTCGTGCACGAATCGTCTCGATTTGAATCCAGGATGTGCTATAATTTCACGCACTCCTTGAACCTGCGTGTATTGGTTGGGTTCTGTTAGCTGAAGACGTCCGACATGCACAGCGAGTTGATTTGCCGGCCGTAACTTATTCCCCAAGAAAACACAGTGAGCAGCTTTAAACGATAAAGAATCGATCGAGATCAGTGTGGCATAACCTCCTCTCCGGGGTATTATACCACTAGCCATGTTTACATACATGTAAGTATTGTGTCCTCATCAATGATGGTACCGCCACAGCTGTAGTCTTCTGCACCGTTGTTGCGTGTAAAAATGGTCGCATGCCATGGCCAATGGCCTGCCCTTGCATCGATACCGTTATGGATGAGATAAACCGATCGCACCTTACGCCTTCCACATACCAATCGATCTACGCCAGCCGTTTGACCTGTTACGCACAATGCACTGGACAGCAACACAAACCATCCCAGCTGATAACGCATGCTTTAACTTCGCATACGAATAGAACTTAACGTCTCAACTTCACCACTGCCAAATGGCGACTGATCGACTGTGAGCGGTTTTGTTTTTAAATCCATCACAGTGTATGGCTTTCAAACAGGTTCCTGCTGTCAATTATATAAGATACATTCGATTGAAAACCAGTTTGAGAACCTTGAACTTCATTTTAAACCATAATTTTGTGGTGCTTCTTAATCATATTTCTTATGTTCCGTTTGTTCCGATTTTGTTTGATCAACCCGATCATGGTTGCCGCACGTTATCGCTCATAATTTGAACTAGATGAGCACTCAAAGTTGTTTAAAATGGCGGCGTAACGGTAAAAAAGAGTTCCCATTCTTGAGAGCAAATGCACGTTCGAAGTGATTTACTCATGGACCAGTGTAGACTTTACTCTTGGATTTAAATTGGCAGTAATAATGTTTCGATATAAATTTATAGCTTTTAATTTTCGGAAGTCTCGTTGCTGAGCAACCTTTCGTTATTGTTAATGGGGTATGCTAGCGATCTAGTAATTGCTTCAGGAACTTTAGAACAGACAAAATCGTGTGCAATAAGTACTAACCTAAACCTAAGCGATCGCACTTCTGTCAATTTCTGCATGCATCGGGTTACGATCCTAGGACTGGAGAAATAAAAGATTTTGACGTTAAAAGAGGAAAATTTGAACCTATTTTGTGACGACAGTGGGTAATTTCGTGTAGTTAAACCGGTTGCAGCTCGTACCGTCCAAAACTAGTCCAACACGAATGAATAAAAAAAAAAAACACAGGAATTTTGGGGATTTCCGAAAGGTGTTTTGTACTGCGTAGTAGCTCAGTAATTTCAAGTTGTATGATGATCTTGTCATCAGCGCTTACTTTGATATGATGCCAGGAATTGGAGAATAGAGTTCATTCATTGAGGCAATACTGCAATTCTTCCGCTTTAGTTTAGTAGAGTCTTCAAACTGAATCAGAACTAAGAAAACTTCATTTCTCTCAAACCCTTATGTATTTCCGAAAATATTGATTCATTGTTTCCGATTTGGTATCATCTTCATTTGGTGGTGTTTAGCGTAATGTTTTGAAGTCCCTTCTGTTCCTTCTTTCTGTCGTACAATATTGTGTCTAATACATAAGATACTTTCTTCTAATACACAAGATACTTTCTGTTACAACCTTACTAATAGAGATGCCTGCAAAATTGTTGTAGCCTATTTTATCCTGCTCAGTTTGCTATTCCCTTCAAAAGAAAGTTTCTACTCCTTTTTTACTGCTGATGCTCCTTTAACCCCTCTCTATCTCTCTCTCTCTCTCTTTCTCTCGCTGTCTGTCTCTTTCTCTGTTTTATCTATCGGTATTCCTTTTTTCCCAACCTTGCTTCTGGATAAAGATTAAACATTCCCTTGTTCTAAACTAATTCCTATACTAAACACGTGTTTTATGTTTGACACTAGTCCCCCGATATTGGAATCTACAGGGACTCTGAGCTTTCATTCATTTAGCACATCAATGAGATATGTAGGGAAGGTGTATGGTCTACTTTTCTATGACTCTACAACATCGAGAGGACTTGGCCTGCCATTTTAGGCTTTCGTGACTTGAATGTACCTGCAACAGGATGATAGTCAGTCCTGCGTAGTGCGGGATCGGCCCCCGAATGGGATACGAACCTCAGTCCTGCCCGTTCGAAGTCCAGTGTCGCTATCCTCTCGGCCACCGGAGCGGCTCTCCTGTTGGAAAGCTATGAGTGTCTAAAACTAATGTAAATTGTCGATTGTGCCTGTTGTTGTTATAATCCTTCTGAGTCCCCTTAGACCTGCTCTAACCTCTTACGAACAAAATAGATAAATCACAAGATCATGTAATTCTAGTTCCAATTT
>AXCM01003940.1:0-24551 GCA_000473375.1 Anopheles culicifacies | reverse complement strand
GGTATCATACATTAAATTAGAAAGGTTAATCCAAAAGACTATATCCATTAAACTATCAGATCGGTGGATTGAAACCGGCTAGCATTTGCTTGATTCTTGTAATTTCCTTGAAATTGGTAATTAGTGAACTCAAAAATGTTCCTTTTTTTTAATGATCATGTACAATTCAACTCATCAGATTTATGAATGGATGAATTTGATTCTGTTCCATGAGTTTGAATGAATCTTTCAACTTAATGAGTTGCTAGTAGAACCAGCCTTCACAGTGCAGAACCGGGGAACAAAATCCCATCCCTCTCTCGCAGTGAAGACTGACCATTTAACGGCGTGGTATGTACGTACGATTTTAGCGTTAACACGATTTTAGCTTTTAAAATGAGATTTCTTGAACCTTTAATAATAATAATCCAATTAGAATTTCAATGTAGTGTTTTTATTTTGTAAAAATAACATAATTATTCCATTATTTTGCATAAACTTTCCAACAATCAATAATTTAGCTCATACTTCTTTAATACTCGCAAATTATCAAATAATGATTCATGAGCACCATAATTCTCTAAGGGTTCTTAAAGCTTTGAAATTTAAAGAATTTTTTAGTGTTTTAATTTTAAAATTTTATTAGTGTGAATTAATTAAGAATGAAGGTTTCAATGATTCTTCAATTGATATGAATCAATATGAATTCAAAAAATAATTAAGGACATTATTATGCATTGCTCATACGTGTAAAAGTATGCATTTCCATGGAGATTTGAACTCAGGACGGTTTTGTGGTTTCCCCATTGATGATCGACTACACTGTGCGATCGGTCTAGGTTACAGACACAAGCGTCTTCTTCCAGTTTTCTTTTTCCTTCAATCCCCTGCAGCAGCTTGCAAACCAGTTTGGAAATGATAGCCAATTAAATGTTTGCTGAAAAACTAGTTTAGTCAACGGTGTGTGAGACATGTTGCGAAAAGTGAGATGCAACCTGTGATATATAGGACAAAACCAACAACACAAAAGGCAAATCATGTTGTTAGAGAGGTAACATCCCGAACCGATTTAGTGCAAATTTATGCAAAACGATAATGCCTGTTGTTCTGTTGTTGTGTGTTGTTCTTTTTTTTGCATATTTCTCTTGTTCTTCCTTTGCGTAACTTTTCCTTTTCAACTCTTTTCAATTCAAGGTCAAATACTACCGGTTTTGTGGAGTTTTAGGTTTTGTAGTGACTTTTTTTATTGTTTAGACACAAGCTGGACAAATTGCTTAACTTTTCTTGCGTTTTGCCAAATTGTTTTGTAATAATGAGCTGCGAATAATTATACGTGTTACTCTTTCTATTAGGAACTGACGAAAAAATGTGGCATTTTAGAAATAATTAGTAAATTGAAATCCAAAGTCTTAGCCTTAAATATACGTTTACCATAACAGAAACTGTTTTTAACAATTAACGCTATTCTTTGGATAGAATTTGATACACATAGGATTCAATTAATTTAAATTTAAATCCAAATAATCAAACAGCATTCATCAATTCCCACCTTTTGCAACATCAGGAAAGATGTGTTAGAAACAAAGCAAAAACGTCAACCCGCTGAATGTTAAACCTTGAAATGCTAACCAAAAAAACAAGCTTTTCTCTCTTTTGCACGATCCGTAGCAGCATGCACTGTGCTGGCTGGGGCTGTGAGGATCCAAAGCATGTGGGCTGATGCGATTTTGCATAACAGTACAAAATTACACACAAACACTCGTAAAAAGAAGATAAAATACATTTAAACAAGTTCGTCACAGCGAGGCCATGTTAAAAGCAACGAAAAAAATACACAAAAACTCTCTGTTTTGAATGCATAATGATGATTTTGTGACAACGACACGATACGTTTTGGCATTGAAAACAGTTTGCACACATTAAGCGAATAAATTAATGTGCGGTCGGGTTATGAAGTTGGTTGTTTGGAATTTGGTTTATATTTCTTTATAGATTTTGTATAACCTTGCTGATAAAGGCATGAAATACTGCTTTCTATTTCGCTGAATTCTACCATTTCATTTTCTCCTATCGATAGCACCATTTGCGTTTTAAAATATGATGCTACTGTGTTGCATCGTTACCCATCTATAGCCTTCAACTTCAACTTCAGCTTCTGTGCCACATACGCGCAGCAACAGCGGCTGACGAGCAGTGTACCCAAACCACAAAACGAACGCATTGCACAGCTTCACTACCACCAAGTCCCGCGCACGCATTGAAGGACGACCAGATGATCAACTTGCAACGCGTTGCATATCCATGCCCGTAGCTTCGGCTTTCGGTCCCCAGTAGCTTTCGCACTCTTGCTTCCTTTCTCTATTTTCCTTTTTTTTAAATGGAAAAACATTTTTAACGTAAACCCCTCGCAAGACCCCTTTCACTACTGAGCGAACTCTGGGCGAAGTAATACCAGCACTGAGACCATTTGCAACCGCGTTCGTTGCATTTCCAATGGGAATGATGGGTGCATTTGCACGTTCTGTGCTATCGATTCGAGATGCACCTACTCTTTCTTCGTTAGATTTTCGCTCCCCCGAAACACACACATCCCACGCGGAGCAGCAAGCTCGGGGCAAGTAGGTCAATGTGCTTTGCTTGACGAGGAATCATCGCTTGCGGAAATGAGGCCACCGCCTGGTGTGCACAGGAAACAAAGCACACATAATAAAAACACACCGACAAAAGAAGCGCCAGCAGCATCTCGGTAAAGAGTAAGGGCACCATAAAAAAAAAAACAACTAAAGTCCCGAAGAAATCATCCGTCCTTCGCTGCATGAAGAAAGCGCTGAAGCTACCGGAGTGGGAGGACGCCAAGGGCATCCGGGATCAGTCATTCCATCGCCGGAAGAGAAATGTACAGCTAATGATGTGCTAATTAATGTTCAAACACTGAGCGACACACGCACTAAATGGCACAAGTTTGCTGCCGACCGGGACAAGGTGGGCGAAATTAGGCCAAGGAGCTAACATAAAAGGGCTTATCGCTCTTTTTGTGCTGCTCCATGTTTTGTGGTACCGGTTTCTTCGTCTAACGTGTACACGTTTCGATAAGGGTAGGGCAGCACATATTTTGCCAACATGTAGGACAATGAGAAAAAAAAACTCCCAACTGTTGTTGGTGTTTTATTGGAGCGGAACTGGATACTACGGCATCTGTCGCTAGATTGGTAAACCTGTTTTTGCTTTCGATTAATCATGCGGGAATGTATCATCCGATAAAGTTTCTTCTCTTGAGGACGAGTTTTTGTTTGGCGTTGTAGCTTAAATATGGTTGAATTCTTTTATGAAACACTAAACGGAAAGTATCACACGTGAACTTTCAATGGTTTCCTTAAAACTTGAGATAAATAATTATAGTAAAAGATGGATAGGCTCGTATCATTATTTAGAAGTATGGATGACTGTAGTCAGTGACGGATTTTACTCGTAGGAGGTATTGGAGCGGAAAAAACGTGGAATCACAGCTATAGCAGATAGATCTATCATATTCCTGAATACGACAATAGAAGACAAATGGGAGCGAGCTAACTTTAATGGTCTTCAAAGCGTCCAGTTGATGTCAACCGATTTTAAGTAATAGTTAATGATCGGTTATTCGTATCTATTATCAGTTCTACAGTCACTCCTTTCACGGGGCCTAGTAATCGCCTAATCTCTTAGAGCCACTACTTCTTGCAAAAAAGGTGTGCTCTGTGGTTGAATGTGATAGGAAGTTGTAGATGAAACAACTGATCTGATCCGATCTCAGTCTTTAAACGCCTGATTTGATATAACAATATGGAATCGAATGCTCCGGGATCATATTTTATTGAAGAACGGAATGGTCGATATTTTCTGGATTGCGATCCTGAATGAGGATCATGAAATTAATCCTAACTGTATCAAGATCATCATTAAAGGAATGATAGTGACAAGATAGAATCTGTGCTCAGTTGCTTCCAACCAAAATCCAACGCACGTCTACGTGTTAATATTGAGAGTTGTGATATTGCCAGAGGTACTCCTATCCGCAGAAACAAAAAAACATGATCTCAAACGATGACAGAGATTTGATGGAATAATCTAGATGTATATTACTAAAAACTAATTAAAAGCGAATAAACGAATGTGTGTGCTTGATGTACATGTCATTTGATGAAACCGGAACCAAGTCTAGATTATTGTTATTTTGAAATGGGATGGATGTGAATTGTTTTAATGTTTGACGAGCTGTTTTCAACATGAAATTAATTCTTTTCTACATTTATTCAGCCCGCACAGTCCGACAAGGGGTGTGTCTGTTGGGAGTACTTAGTAGCTAGGTACAACTGTTAGGAAATAACATCAATTTTATGGAAATAACAAAAATGTACAATTTTCAACAACAAAGAAGTTTTCATCACCCGAGATGCGACACGTGCATTCCAAGGACAGCATAAAATCCTTCAAATATCCTTTCCATTAGCTTTTGTCCCACATTTGCCCTTTGTTTGGTTTAATTTGCCACTTACCTCGGTCGCCCGTATCCATGCCGTCGTGTGCGAACAGTTCGGAACTTATCCTGATGCTGGGCCTCTGCTCCGGAAGAAGCAGACAAACTTGAGAAGATGCACACCACACTTCCGCCTTCCGGGTATGTTTTATTTCACTGTGCTCACTCACTTGTGCGCAGATTCCTATTCCCTGCGGCCTTGATTATTGTGTCTGCCACCAGTAACCAACCTTGGGGTTTTCGGCGTGGTGAAGAAATGGGATATGTTATCGCCTGGGAAAATACCGGTAAACGTTAAGATTTGCAAGGTTGCTAGTAAAAACAATCACCTCTCTACCCTCTGATTGCTGAGAACTTTTATGGCATTTACTATTGCTTCACCGACACCTAGAGCATACAGTAAGTTTTGCGCAAACAAAGCACCACAACGGGCAAGAATGCACCAAACACAAAACAGTAAGTGTTGTAGAAGGCGAAAGAAAAACAATGTTCTTCAATCGCCTTCTTACTAAAGTGCGACTACAGACAGACGCAACATACACACACACACAAACATGCCCCGGGGGCTAGCAAAAGCGCAATAGAAGATCAGCACACTAACGCGATGGAACACGACACGGCTCACATACGCACACACAACCGGTGGTGGACACAAATCGTTTGGCTTCTACATACACCCACCCAACCACCCGCTCGTTCCGATTCTACTTCACTTCTTCGTTCCTTTTCCATTGCTACTATTTGCCATCGAGGTCAGACTGCATCATTCAGGGAGCTTGCATACATACACACACGCGCGCGCCAACCTACAGCTAAATTACACAGCACAAGAGCACAGGCAAGAGCCTCCCGCGAATCTCTGGGTGAAATAATTTCTTTCTTTTTACACTTCTTCTTCACTACACCCGATGATACTCGATGGGTTTTTTTTCCAACTCTTTTGCCTCTTTTTTTCCCCCTGGAACAACACACAACCGTGGCAGGCAGACCAGGCATACACGCGCATCCGACACGCAGTCGTATTTTATTTTACACACTCTCTCTCGTTTACAGTGATTATTTGCCCGCGGTGAGGGAGCGTTTCTGGAGGTTTTATGTTTTTCTTCTTTTTAATTCGTTTACCTCCTTTATCACCCTTTCTTGTGATGGATAATTTCGGAGCCAACAATACATGTACACATACACGAGCTCGCACTCAAAAATGAAGAAAAAACCAGAATAAACAGTGGACGCACAAGACGGAATACTGTGCTTTGCATGCCGTCGTCATTGCTAGCTGTTCTAAATTCCTAAACAACAAAGGCGCCTCTGCTAATGACGATGACGACAACAAAGCAAACCGGGAGAGCGAGATCATCGCATGTAGCACACACCACACCACTACGTTGAAGCCGAATTTTCAGAAAAACAACACACACGTACTTCCAATTAAAAGTAAAACGAAAACAATTCGCAAGCGATGCTTGTGTTCGTGTGCTACGCACTTGCCACAATGATGTCAAAATGCTAATTAGATCGTTTGCATTCTGTGTACTTTTGTTGCGAAATGAACGGGAGCTACACGGATTTGTTTTCCTACACACGCAGCTAGAATTGTTGAAGTTTGCATGCAGCTAGTCGCATTCGAAAGGAAGCTCGTCCTCGTACATACACACATACACACTCTCACACCACCAAAAACACGCACGTCTCATTAAATTGTGCGCACTCTTACTACACCGCGATCGTAAATGATTCCGTAATGAGAGTGTGTATGGCAACAATGCATACACACAGCCACACATCGATCATCACACAAGCCCCTCGCCCAATCACTCGGCTTTCTTCCGCTCCCTTCCACCTGTAAAAAACAGGTCGATGAACCTCGTCCCGTGGCGGACGACAGGTCCGTGTGGTTGGTGATGATGCTGCGATTGTTTCACCAAACACTCGGTACAGCCATTTCTTCACAACGAAAATATTGATCCACAAGCACGAGCGTAGCGTAACGGGGAAGAATTTTATTTCGAAGCCACACTTGTGCGCTACTTTCTTATCCAGCAAAACGCCACGATCGGGGGGAAAACACGATCACGACCGTCTTCACACGAAGGGTCCAATTGAGTACCTAATCCTTTACGGCCAATGCAAGCGACAACTGTTCCACAAGGTTATCGATGTTTATCGGGATAGGTTGAAGGCCGTGTAGGGTAATTTCACAGAAATTTGGGGCAACAACACAACAATACCGTGCACTATTTTTGCTTTTATCTTTCGTTTCTTTTTGCGAACGCGACAATTTGTCGAAACGACACTGTCAGTGCTGTCAAGTCAGGGCGATGCGGGCAAGATGTATAGAGAACGAGGTGAGCCAATAGACCTTTTTCACTTCATGAAGTCTCGCTTGCAAACAGCTAGAAAGTACCATGGAAAGGAATCATCATTTTCAGTACACTGAATTCAGGTTGATATGAATCGTTTGTGACAAAAGTTTGATGATTCACGCACAGGAAAAATATGTTCATCCAGCCAATCGCCAGGCAGGTTTGAATGCATTCCAATCAAGATTGTTAGAGTACAGCTCACATGTCAAAACGGACAGTCGTTTGTTTACTTCATGTTCGAGTGCCGGAAAACCGAAACAATCCGCTGTCGCCCGCAAACCATCATGTGTTGAATATTAAAATAGGTTTCCTTTTTTCCGTTTTCCATGTGCAAACACACTTTTAGTCGAATAAACCAGCACTATCCTATAGACTCACAAGCACCTGTTGTTCGGCAATGTGTTATCCATGCTTATTGTAGTTTGTGTGTAGCGAAACATCAACAATAAACATCACTCCCCTCGCTGCGCTAGCAGTGCGTGGGTAATTTAATTAAGGTTGTATTCGGTGGCCAGACAAGCGTACGCGTTAATTAGATTTACGTAGTACGTTTCATACACTGGCCGTGTAAGTATGTAAGCGCGTTGTCGGATACGACGGTAGCCGATCGTCTTGTTGTGCGAGCAACGGCAACAACACATACAACTGTACATCCCTATCGACTGTGCGTTCGCTATGCTGCCAAGGATCTGTGTGAAGTTAAAGCTCAAGTATGTCCTGGCTACGGTGCTCGCTCTGTACATGCTTCAGTTCTTCGGTGCGTTTACACACTTCTTTGAGAAGGATTTTGAGGCGACGTTTGATTACCCGCTGAACGGTGACATCTTGTCCGATGTGTACCAGCTGCGCCATGGACAGCAGCCCACCCGACAGCCCATCAATCGGTACAACTATTCCTTCATCACGGACTGCGAGCACAAGTGTAAGGAGGATGATCGTCTGATTGCACCCCGGTTGGTGTTTATCATCAAGTCCGCGATGGAGCACTTTGATCGGCGAGCCACAATACGCAAGACTTGGGGCTACGAACGACGCTTCTCGGACGTAAAGATACGCACCGTGTTCGTGTTGGGCCGGTCGCGTATCGTTCCAAACCGGCGATTACAGTCACTGGTAGACCTCGAGTACAGCACGTACCGGGACATCATTCAGGCGGACTTTGTGGATGATTACTTTAACAACACGATCAAAACGATGATGGGTTTCCGGTGGGCGGTAAATTACTGTCCACGGGCCAAGTTCTACATGTTTGCCGATGATGATTTCTACGTGTCGGCTAAGAATCTGCTTCGATACGTACGAAATCCGGTCAACTATCCGGAGTATCTGGAGGAAACGGACGAAGCGCTGCGAAAGCTAGCTCGCCGATTAGCACACACGACGGACAATAATGGGGAGAATCGTACCGGTGTAGATGAACATGGGCCACGCACGAACCACACCCGTACCAAACGGCAGCTAATGACGGAGATGGAACTTCCACCGAATGTGAAGCTGTTTTCCGGGTTCGTGTTTCGGTCGGCACCGCACCGCCATCAGAGCAGCAAGTGGTACGTTTCGCTGGAAGAATATCCGTGGGATATGTGGCCAACGTATGTTACTGCCGGTGCGTTCTTGCTGTCCCACGAGGCACTCTTCGAGATGTACTACGTAAGCATGTACACGAAACATTTTCGGTAAGCTGTTGGTGTGTAAAAACAATGCAGAATATAATCATTAATGGTGTTTCGGTTTCGTTTCAGCTTCGATGATATCTTTTTAGGAATTGTTGCAATGAAGGCAGGAATTGAACCACTCCATTCGGAGGAATTTTACTTCCATAAGGCACCCTACCTGGGTCCACAGAGCTACAAGTACGTACTCGCGACGCACGGGTACGATGAACCGACAGAACTGACCAAAGTGTGGAATGAAATACGAGCTTCCGGTTACGCGTAGAACCGCGATCGGCGAAACAGTACACGAAACGTGGTGCAAAGGTCTAAATACATCTAACAACAAAAAGACAGAAGCAAGCCACATGCAAGCGAACGCACCAACACGCCAGTGGCGCGCGTGGAATCCACTAATACGTATGCCGACGTAGGAGAATCGTTACCAGTTATCTTTCCTAGTGTAGGTTAGTGGTTTTTCACTTTTATCACCCTTCCCACCTTACGAACAAAAGAGGGACTCAACACGGATCGACAGTGAAGTATGCCGTTGTGTTTTATTCCTTTTTCCGATCGTACATTTAAATAACCTTTCGAACGAACAGCAACCCACAGGCACAATCGCATGTGGAGAAGGACGAGGGTTCAACATTTGTAATCCACCTAGAGATTGGAATGTAGACACCAGTATAGACCATTAGAGAATTCGTTTCATTAGCGTGTTTCATCAGGGTATCTCTTCGTGCGTGGTTAGACAACGAAAACTAGTAACTTTAGAACCGTCGTGTTTTTTCCTCCATCGAGGAGGATAAAGCTGGACTGTGGTAGCGGATAGCGGTCGGTTGCGTTTTTACAGCAGCGGCAGGTGTTTTTTGCTCGTATTTATCTTTCTCTATATACCCAACAATTGTGATAGCATCAAATGAAGAAAACATAATAAAACAATTTACGTCTTGGATTCAAATGTAAAGGGGAATGCTTAACCTCGTGCTCGTGTATTGCCGGTATTAACTTGACTGTTTGTTCATATCATCGTGCGTAACGCTGGAAGGGCCTACTTTTTCCTTCGCGGACAACAGGAGCAGTTGCAGCGTATCCACCACCTTCGTGTAACCGTGTTCCGTTTCGGCGAGCCGCTTCGAACAGTCGTTCAACTTTTTCGTATCCTCTGAGATGGAAGTTTCCAGCTGATCCAGCATGCGCTGCAGTTTCTCCATCTCCTTGCTGAGAGTGTCCTTTTTCTTTTCCTGCATTGCTATCCGTTCCTCCAGTGCTGTTTGCTGGGTGCGGAGCAGATTAATACACTTGACCATTTCTTGATTGTGGGATTGTAATCGTGCCGCCGTTTCAGACATCGCTGGACTGTTGGTTAGTTTGCGCGTATATCCTTAATAATTCCAACGTAAAGTAGGAGGTGGTGGTTGCGAAACTAAACGATGCTAACTGAACGTAAACAAACCGTTGTATTTTGGAGCGAAAGCAAAGTGTGTGGATAAAGGGAGCTCTTTTCACGCACAAATTGGGCGAAACCCGTATTGAGGTATTTCAAATTGTCTCAAGTATTTTCAAACGCAAAACTGAAAAATTGAATTGCAAAATGTAAAACAACAGGAACATCTGTTGTATTCCTATAATGAAAAATTAGACATATTATTAACATAAATTGAATAATTTACCTTATTTCGCCCCATTCGACGGTTTACCATTTATCTGTCAAATTTACACGAGCACCGCTACCTGTCAAATGTTGAATTAATAACAACAAACACTTTGGTGCCGGCGCGAATCGTTGTGCTTTGGGTTTGCATCACAGATGAAATAATCGCAACAAAATGAGGTAAGAAACAAGTTGCTATGTAAATTTTATTTTAATCCATCCTTGCATTCACTATCTTCATCCACAGAATCAGTGTGGATGGATTACTGGTGTACTTTCCGTACGAGTACATCTACCCGGAACAGTACGCGTACATGCTTGAGCTGAAGCGCACATTCGATGCGAAAGGTCACTGTTTGCTGGAAATGCCTTCGGGGACGGGTAAAACTACCACGCTACTTTCGCTGATCGTTGCCTATATTATGGAGTATCCGCATGTCGTCCGTAAGCTGATCTACTGCTCGCGTACCGTGCCAGAAATCGAGAAGGTTATTGCTGAGCTGAAACATCTGATGAACTACTACGAGAAGCAAACGGGCGTGATGCCAAACATTACCGGATTGGTGCTCAGTTCACGCAAAAACATGTGCATCCATCCGGAGGTGAGCCGTGAGCGGGAGGGCAAAATTGTTGATGCTCGATGCTATGGGATGACCGCTAGTTACGTACGTGAACGGGCAGCACATGATGAGACGGCACCGGCATGCCAGTATTACGAAGGGTTCCAGGCGGAGGGAAAAGAAAGTCTCCTACCGCCCGGCGTGTATTCGATTGACGACCTGAAAGAGTTTGGCCGGGAGCGGAACTGGTGTCCGTACTTTTTGTCCCGCTTTGCCATCAATCAGGCACACGTGGTGGTTTACAGTTACTACTATCTGCTCGATCCAAAGGTGGCCGAGGTAGTATCGAAGGAGCTGGCCCGCGAATCAGTCGTCGTTTGTGACGAGGCGCACAACATCGACAATGTGTGCGTGGATTCGATGAGCGTGAAAATTAACAAGCGGTTAATCGAACGCAGCACTACCGGCATACACAATCTGGAGAAAAAAGTGTCCGAGTAAGATGAGTAATTATTTGCTATAGTTCTGTATCTGTAACGAATGTGTTTTGTTGTAGATTAAAGGAGGACGATAAGCGACGGTTAAACGAAGAGTACGTCCGCCTGGTGCAAGGCTTAAAGGATGCTACGTACGCCCGTGAAACGGACATGGTTCTCGCGAATCCGGTGTTACCGAATGAAATTCTCCGGGAGGTGGTACCCGGCAACATACGCAATGCGGATCATTTTCTAAGCTTCCTCAAACGGTTCATCGAGTACATAAAGTCACGGTTGCGCGTACAGCATGTGGTGCAGGAGAGTCCGGCCGGGTTTTTGCGCGACGTACAGCAAAAGGTTTGCATCGAGCGAAAACCGTTACGTTTTTGTGCGGATCGGTTGCAATCCTTGTTGCGTACGCTTGAAATTACAGACCTAAGCGAGTACGGACCGCTGTCGGTGATTACCTCGTTTGCGACACTCGTGTCGACGTACACGAAGGGTTTCACGATCATCATCGAACCGTTCGACGATAAAACGCCCACCGTTTCAAATCCCATCATGCACTTCAGCTGTCTCGATTCGTCGATCGCTATGAAACCGATCTTTCAGCGATTTCAGAGTGTGGTCATCACATCCGGTACACTCTCACCCATGGATATGTACCCGAAGATACTTGATTTCGAGCCGGTAGTAATGAGCTCGTTCACGATGACGCTCGCCCGTCCCTGTTTGCTGCCGATGGTGAGTGAAACAAACCTTCCCCATTCGTACCATTTCCACTAATAAATGCTGTTTCCGCTTGCTTAGATTGTTGCCCGCGGTAACGACCAGGTTGCTATTTCATCACGCTTTGAAACACGTGAAGATACGGCTGTCACGCGCAATTACGGCCAGCTGCTGGTAGAAACGGCCAAAACCGTACCGGATGGTGTGGTGTGTTTCTTTACCTCCTACCTGTATCTGGAATCGGTGGTGGCGTCCTGGTACGACCAGGGCATCATCGATACGCTGCTGCGCTACAAGCTCCTGTTCATCGAAACTCAGGACAATGCGGAAACGTCCTACGCGCTGATGAACTACGTGAAGGCGTGCGAATGTGGCCGCGGTGCTGTACTGCTGGCCGTAGCTCGTGGTAAAGTGTCGGAGGGGGTAGATTTCGATCACCATCTCGGTCGGGCCGTGCTTATGTTTGGCATTCCGTACGTGTACACACAATCGCGCATTTTGAAGGCCCGGTTGGACTATCTGCGCGATCAGTTTCAGATACGTGAGAATGATTTCCTCACCTTTGACGCACTCAGACACGCGGCACAGTGCGTTGGACGTGCTATTCGGTATGTGTAAACCCATGGTCAAACGTGTCTCGCACCAAACTAATCGTTCTCTCTCTTTTTCTTTCCCAACAGTGGTAAAACCGATTACGGTATTATGATCTTTGCGGACAAGCGCTTCTCGCGGCAGGACAAGCGTGGCAAGCTGCCCAAATGGATCCAGGAACATCTGACCGATAATCTGAGCAATCTTAGCACGGAAGAAGCGATGCAGGTTTGTGACGGTAGAAGAAATTCGCCTGAACATGGCATTTTAACAATGATCGTTTCCTTTGCAGCTTGCCAAACGCTGGCTCAGGCAGATGGCGCAACCATTTACACGAGAAGATCAGCTAGGCGTATCGTTGCTTACGCTGGAGCAGCTGCAGAGCATGGAGCGGGAAAAGCTTGAAAAGCAAGCCCAAGGCAAATAAGTTTAACGCCCATGACGCACTCAGCAATAAAGCAAACACATCGGTTCTTTTTTTTTTTTCATTTTGTCAACCACAATACAATTTGTATACATACTATATTTCGCACCTTCAGCTACAACTAAATAGGATATTTAACGATTACTTTTTGTTTGTTTGTTGTTTTTCGCTTCTTGGTTAACATACGATTACAGCTCGGTGTGCTAGTTAAAGCGTTGCTGTTCGCTAGTAGTTGTTAATTAGCTTCATAAATCCATTCATCTCTTCTGTGGCTGTGCAATCGGTAGGAATATCGACCTCGAAACGATGGGATGTTTTAGTGGCAGTAGTACATCATTTTTTAAAATACAATACCCGCAGTAAACTGGAATAGTGCCTCCACTTGTTTAAATGAGTCACGATCCGCCGCCTCACTTCCAATTTGCAACTTATTTTTAAACATTGCAAACTGCCATTTTTGGATTCCTCCTCTCTGTTGAAAAATATTGTAAATATAGTAAAATAATCTTTTCAGCTACTCTTTCCTTTCACCCCTGACTATTGCATGTGCGTCAGTGTACCAATTGTCCTTACTTTGTCCGCGCAACTGTATTCAGTTACCGCCATACTCACAGCGCACCACTCAGTCTCCTTTGATTTGTTTTTTAAGACGGGATCCCAGAATTGGACCTCTTTTTCAGATGATCAGATCGATCGTCACCAGCACGAGGCAAGCAATGGTCCAGCCGAATACTAGCATCGGCCACAACGTGCCCTTGAATGGGCTGCGGAACTCATTTACAATGCCGCTGCCAATCATATTGTCGCAGGTGCGTCTCGCAGACAGAACGAGCGCTATCGGGATGAGGTACTGAATGCCGGTTCCCGCATAACACCCAGTAAAACCGACCAGATTACTAACGCTCTCGGTAAAGTAGCATACGATCAGCGGTGGAAGAATGGCAAGCAGTGGGAAGAACACGCGGCGCAGGAAGAAATTGTACGTCTCTAGTTGGGCCGGATCGAGGAAGAGCGTTTGTAGGTTGTTGCGCAGCGTAATTGCCACGATCGGGAAGCTCGCCGACAGCGTAAACACCGGAAACAGTGCAAGGAAGTACTCGACCGCCTGTAACAGCCCGTTCGTCTGGTTCACGCTGGGCACAAAGTTCAGCGTGTACAGATCTTTGATGTCGGCGAAGGCGAACACTCCGGTTAGGGCGAGCGCGAGGTAGAATGCACCAATCAGTACGTAATCGAGAGATATCAACGACTTCAGCCGGCCCTTGTTAGCGATCGGGGTCAACAGGCTTGGCAGCGAGTGATGACACATAAAAGAGTAAATGCATGTACCGATCAGGAATGGCATGCCGGAAATATCCGCTCGCTTCGGTGTGATCGGTAGTGCCGTGGAGTCGACCGGAGCGAGCAGTCGATGAACTGCAATGCTAATCATCACCGAGAAGGCAAGCCACCGGAACAGTACGGTGAGGAGCTGAAGATATTTCGTTTTCTGTACGTTGAAGAACGTGAACGGTCCTAGCACGGTTACGAACCCGACCAAACACAACCGATACACGTCCAGGCGGGTAAGTACACCGTCCTGCCAGCAGCGATCCGTACCATCATCGTCATCGGTTGCATTGGCACGATGATTATGCGCACAGGCCACGTCCCGTAGACTTTTGGCAACGGCCGCCGAGTAAATGCTTAAATCTCCGTACAGATACACCGCCAGGCAGAAGTAAAACAGGAATCGTTGGGTGCTGCCGAAGAACATGTTCGCCATCTCGCCCAGCTCGATCTTGCTCGACAGGGTGTAGTACGTCTTCCGGCAGTACATAATGTTGAGGGGCATCTGCTCAATGCTCGCATCCGCTATTAGCTGTTCGCGTTCGTCCGTGCCAGCATTTTCATTGTCCGACTCAGAATAGCCAGATACCGGCGGTTCGATAAGCGTTTCCACATTGCTGTCCTCATCGTACTCGATCACACGATCGCGTTTGATGAACTGTAATCGCTTCCAGTTGTGGACAGCATTGGCACAGGCCATTGTCTCGATAACGAACGTTACCGTAACGTAGCTCATGAACGCCAACACCACTATGGCCAACGAACCGAGTATCCATCCTGCGTGGCTAAAAGCTGACGGCAGGGCGAGTGCTCCTGTGCCCACGATGAGATTGAAGACGAACACAAATCCAACCTACAAAAACAGGGCGGAACGGGTCAGCGATATACCTTTGTGGCACCAACAGCTTTACCTAGCAGCTTACCCATGTTGGATACTCTTCGTGTGCAGTGCGCGGAGGCATCTCATCTGCGTGGCACCAAAGGTTGAACCAGCTGGACGATGATGATTAAATGCCAGTCAGAAGAATTACGCACCCCGATCGTGATTTGCTTTATCGTATCATGGGGGCACTATATGGTATCTGCTTGCTTCTCGCCTGCTGGCCACTGATATGACACAAACAAAACAAAGGACATCGTATTGGTGTTGGTGCAATCAGGGCAGTGTTTGTAGTGGGTGTTTCAGCGTACCGTTGCGTATTGGGCGAATATTTGGAGAATACAAAAAATAGGAATACGTTTGTTGAATCGATAATGAAAACAGAAATAAAAAGAATGAAAGTGAGAAAACAATTTGAAAATGTCGTAACTTCATACAAACTTTAAGGTTCGATGCCGCTAGATGACTGTGCTAATCCCTGTTTGAACAGCCGCAAACGAGAAGCAATTTATCTATTTTTCAAAGAATGAGCAACATTTTTTCACAGCGTCAGCAATCAACAGTATTTGGAGTAAAATTTTTGAAATCTCCCTTTCGTTATCAAACGAAATGTGCGCACGTGGCGCGTTGGCTTGCGTTCCCTGCCTTCAACGTGAACACCCTGTGTGGGATCGAACACGTCAAAACGGCGTTTGTTTGTTGACATCCCGTTGCGTACGGCCGGCGCGGTCGATTGCGAGCACACGCGGAAGCATGCCTTGGCAACCGCCTCTGTTGAAGCAACCGCTGAAATGTTGATTGGTTTTTAGTCAGCCACCGTTCTGTGCGACACACTATTTGTGAGTATTTCTTCGTGAGAATCGTTCTAAGCGCGCCAAGTGTTGCAAAATGTCTGCAGAACATGAAGGAAAGGTGTCGACCGAATCGTTCTGCACTGCGGTACAAAACCCAGATCGTACAGTTCGGCAACGAGCGCTGAAGACTTTCGAAGAAAATTTCATTCACGGTGTCGGTTCCGATGCAGAAAGCTCGAGAATATTCGACGAAACGTATCTACACATTCTCCGCTGCTATGGTGACCGGTTTGAATCCGTGCGAATACTCGCCGTATCGGCGATGGATACACTGCTGGGCAAGCTTCCGAACAACGATTACTATTTCGACTGTATTGTACCGGTGTTGGCGAAACGTATCGGACAGGCTGAAACGATCGAGGACAGCGAGGAACTTCGGTTGCAGCTGTTGGAGCAGCTGGAAGTGCTCGTATCGAAGTATAGCGACCCGGACGGAAGCCATGGCGATCCGTTACTGAAGGTGTTTGACAGTGTAGTTGATATACTGATAAAAACATTACGCGATCCGTACCCGGCAGCACAGAAGAAAAGCTGCGAAATTGTAATGGCACTTGCCGCGGCAACACCTAGCTTACACTATCGTGCGGAAGTGCTGGTCGCGCCTACCAAATCAATTCTAGGCCATCGGCATTCGGCGAATCGTATCGCGGCTATAGAGACGCTTGGAGTACTGTCGCTACACATCCTTTCCAATGGGGACCGTGTGTCAGAAATTATTATGGCCGTGTCGCCCTTGCTCATGGACGACGTACCGTTCGTGAGACGTGCGTGCGGTCGAGTCGGATGTCTTATGTTGGAAAAGTTGCGTGATCGTTATTCGTTCTTTCATCGCATACTTCCGTTGGTCCTGAATTGGTATGTATTGGTAAAAATATCTCTTCATGATTGGTATATGAACTTATGAGAACACTCTTCTTTTCCCAGCTTGTGTGACGAAACTGCTGAAGTGCGTGAGGACATTGAGCGTGGTTGGAAAAGGGCGGGAGAACTGTACTACCATGAGAACGAAACCGAACTATCCAAAACTGCCTTAATAGAAAAACTTCCTATCGGATATCCTGTTGATCGGTATGTTCGACCCACCATCGCCTGTCGGGCCATTGTTCAGCGCAGCTTGAGGGTGGTGAATTTAGTGCTGCACGAAATGGAAGAGTGGAAGGAAAACATTCGCCTTCACGCTACGAAACTGTTGAGGCAGATAGTCCTACATGCCGAACGCGCCTTTTCGACGCTGTTCGTCGAAGTGAACCCAGTCCTAGCGAAAGCGTGTATGGATGCGGAAAAAAGCATCGTACTGGAGGTAAGATTACTAAGCCATTGGAAGACACTAATGATGGTAATGTGCTAACCCATTTCTTCAAGGCACTCAGCGTGTGTGAATTGATGGGAATTTTGCTCGATTACGAAACATGGAGTCAACATGTGCTGAGCACGTTCCGGAAGTATCCCACCATCGGACAACTGCGTTGTATGCGTACACTGTTTGCTAGTTGCATTCAAAACGAGGCAAAATGCAATGATGTTCGAAAGTTTGCTGCACTTCTGCTTGACCCAGACGTCTGTCATAATCATCAGGATGCTACGTATCAGCGAGAGTTGCTAGAATTTTGTAGCATTCTCGCATCGGTCGGTCAAAGGCGAGATGAATTGACTGCAGGTTTGGAAGAAATTACGGTCACCGAGTCAAACGACGGGGAGCATCAGACTCTCGAACGAACGCTGTACACTGTGGTGTTGAAGGTTGTGGCATTCTCTCAGAATGTGGAAGAACGTGCAGGTGTGCGTGATTTTGGGATGGAAGTTTTGCAACAGCTGGACAGCAATGTTGATCGTTTACATCAGCACCATCTTTCGAGCGTACTGTGCAGTATTGGTCATTTGGACAGCGAAAATTCCGACTCCAGTACAAGTATTCTTTTGTTGTGCGGAATTGTAACGGTGTGCAGATTTCAGGTACATAAGCTACTAGCACTATATATTATCTTTTTCATGTAGTAATTTTTGGTAAAATAATGTTGTGTGAGTGTATCTTTAGGAAACGTACTTTATGGTCCTGCAAGAGACACTACAGAAGGCATTAAAACATGCAGCACCGGAAGGAAAAGTAAAAATATTCAGTGCAATTTCAGTGGTAAGGTTACGCATGTTTTGGATATTCCGAAGTCGTGAGTTAGAGGCATCGTTTTTACATTACTTCTATTTGTCCAGGCAATGCTGTCGTGGAAAGTTCATATCCAACAACCGAAAGCAGAACAAATCACAATGCTGACCTCATTCACGGAAAGTAAGTACGGTGAGCCGTTGCGTTGTGTGCTTGGAATTAATTTATTTTATGTTTCGTAATCTCCGGTCCAGCCTTGATCGCTCCTCATTTAGTGTGGTCTGCGGGTAGAAGTGCAGAATCTATCCGTACGATGGCAACTGCGTGTTTTGCTTCGATGGCTCAAGGAGTAGATCCAGACGTGGTAAGAGGCAATTAAAAATCATTCGAACATTAATTTGTACAATATAATCTTTTTTTCATAACTAAATGTTTACCTAGTACATGTCGCTATTGCCGAACTATCTCAGTGTCCTGTCCGGTTTGATCGATGATAACTGTATCTCTACGCGTGCCTACACGTTAAAGTCTCTGGTACGGCTTCAAGCTTTGGATTTCGAGTCATTGAAGCTGATAGCATTCCCCATTATGGCTCGCCTGGACGATCCAAGTGGCGAAGTACGCGAACTGGCAGCTGTATGTTTGGGACGTCTTAAACTTGTCACGGTTTCATCGGAAGAGATGTCGACCGATCAGCAAAGTGTGCTGGAACGTTGGCAGGATATATTGCGGCAGATTTTATCGGTAATGTTTCTTCATTTGGAACATTCAGAGACAAAATTGCGGTCTGCGATATTCGGTATGTTTCCCAAAGTGGTCACTATAGCAATTTGGGTATCAATAGTATGGATCTATATCTTTTATACGTTTACAGATTCTCTAAAACGTTTATATGCCGATAATCGGCCAATGATCGCACGTTTGGCTGAAGATGTTCCTATGGGATGTTCTTACAAGAAAGATCTGCAATCCATTATCACTCAGGCTAGTAGTATGTAAAGCTTTTAAGTGAGTAAAATTGACCGTGGAATTTAAATATTAAGTTGTACGAAACTATAAAGTATCGAAATAGAGATGCAATTTGAATGTATCCGTGGATGTACTACATTAGGCAGTTCAAAAGATCCCAGACACGGCAACGAGCCAAACAGATTGGCTAGGTCTGATATTTTCCATTTTCAATTATTACTGCAATTTTTATAATTAAAATATGAACCAGCAATAAAAGAGCTTTACTAAAATACCGATTTAGTTCTAGATGCTCCACCCAGCTATCCATTGTTCAAAGAGTGATCTTCCTTGCGCAAACCTCTAAACCTCTACGCCAGCGGGTGTAGATGCTCTATTTCTCATTTAATTAACATTTTTCGAAGGAAATTTCGTAAAATAGAAGTTAAAAAACTCAATTTCAGACTAGCAGAGCATAACGGGAGTTTCATTTGGTGTACCTTTGTGTGATCACCTTGAGTGTAAATAAATTTGACATTTGTGACATACAAAGATCATGCATAGTTTTTTCACCAGCTCCAACTGTCAATCTCGTCGCCAGCTCATCGGACAAACGAATCCTTCTTCTGCGCTATTTTTATTTGTTTAGGTGTTAAAAACGCGTATTACTAAATAAAATCGTTTCCATTTTTTTGTTTAAGTATACGCTAGGATAACTCAGTATTGTTGCCGAACGAGGCGCTAGTTTGATCGGTATCAAACTACCCCTAATTTGTGTGAAAATGTGTTCTGCTTCGGATAGGATGCTGCTAGCTATTCTTGCGGTATTGGTTGTGTCAACATTTCCACGTACAAACGCTATTATGTTCCGGTTAGCACCGAACACGCAAAAATGCCTGCGAGATGAAATGCAAGGCAATCAAATTGTAGCCGGTGAATACGAGATAACTAACGCACCGGGACAAAAAATTGATTATGTGGTATGTACTGTTGCTGCTTAACTAAGGTTGAACTTATACTAAAACGTGAATAATGTAGGTACGAGACACGAAAGGACACATCCTGGCACAAAAAGAAGACATCTCGAAAGGAAAATTTTCATTCACATCGGAAGTTTATGACACGTTTGAAATATGTTTCATTTCACATGTACCACCAAGTAAGTATGTTGTAAAGATATGTTATCGTACACGCGTTCCCTACCCATTAAACACACATTAAAAGGAAAGTGGAAAGTTTCGATGGTTCCAAGGTGATGAAAAGTATTGAAGATCAAACCTAACTTTCGCGGGGTTTCTTGCTACGTATATGCGGGCACAATCTTAAGAAAAACTTCCAACTGCTCTTGCGGTGTTAAATCGATACGGTACCATGAACTTCACCTAGTTTTCTTATGAGAGATGCTCTGAAAAATAATGATTTTCTTTTGAAATTCTTCTTCCATATATTTGACTCATTATCACCTTCATCGCATTCGAGGCTGAATTGGTACCTTCATCTTAAGTAGGATTATTATTCCTTTTTTGGTGGATCCATATTTGTTTACTGATAGTCTTATTGTGGGAACCGGTCTTCATACGGCAGGCAGGAGGTTTGAATCCCATCTGGACCGTTTCCCCGTACGTTATTGCGGGTAAATTAATGTCAGGGCCAGAAATGTCAGGCCAAAACCTCTCGAGGTTGTAGAATCCCATAGAAGAGAAGAAGTCCTAATGTGGCTCATAAATGTGCATGAATATATCATGATGGCCAACTGTTGGAGGCATCATCCAGTTTATTTATTTTACCGGATGTAATAAATGTGGATAGCGTTGTGAATATTCTTACGCTATTTTTGAGGTCATTATAATGTATTAATACAATTTACACGTTTTAATCTTTCAGCACATCGAGGAATAGAACAAGAGGTTGCACTGGATGTGAAAAAAGGCATTGAAACTAAAAGCTATGAAGGGGTAAGTTAAATTTGTTACATTTATGGAATTACAATGCATCGTATTGTAAGTCGCAATGTTTGTTTAGAGCGGGCTGAATTAGAGATGAATGTTTCTTATCAATAGTTCTACAATTGTAAAGCAGAATGACGAAAAAACATGCTTGTTCAACCTTTAATTCCATTCTCGTATTTTTTAATATAGTTATACTATAATAATTGTAAAACATGCTAGTTTTGATGAGCAAAACTTTGTGAGCTAGACGTACATTAAAACAATGTATTCATTAATAGTATATGAACACGTGTTCCCACATTTGATTATTTCAAGATCTGGTCGTGGTCCGTTGGCATTTTAAACAGTTAGTATTGAAATTTGGATAGGTTTTCTGGTTAGAAGTTAGGAAGATTTATTTTGTCCACAAAAAGGACTACGCTACGTCTAAGTTACATTATGATCCATTTATTTATATCACTATTGAATTCTGAATTAGTTAGTTTTCTACAAGTACAGTAATGAATCAGCTCTCAAGCATTTGCTCTGATTAACATAATATTAATTTAGCTTTGCATATTACAAAGTCACCGTGTCGAATTACTTGTTTACACATTCTCCGTTCGTTGTTTTATAGATTGGTGAGGCTGCCAAACTGAAACCTTTGGAGGTGGATCTGAAGAGGCTTGAAGATCTGTCCGACGCTATTGTGCAAGATTTTGCGCTGATGCGAAAACGCGAGGAAGAAATGCGTGACACAAATGGTAAGTAGTAATGCTACCAGCACATTGAAGAAAATGTGCAATTTATTAAAAACTTGCACTATTCATTCCCCTGTTTATATTTTCGTTGCAGAATCAACCAACAGCCGAGTTCTGTTCTTTAGCATTTTTAGTATGAGCTGCTTGTTAGGTCTCGCCACGTGGCAGGTATTATACCTGAGACGGTACTTCATTGCAAAAAAACTAATTTAACCACTTGTGTTGTTTCGATGCAATACAAATATATACCTTGGAGAAACCGAATAAATTACTAACGAAATATACAACTTGTGGATTTTTTTATTTGCTTTAGCAAGTGTGATAAGTGTTTGGTATGGGTTCCGAGGGAACGTTATCTGACGCATTTCTCCAGTCAGCCGTGGTCTTTATTTAAAGGGAAAGGTAGCACAAAAGCGGAAATATTGGACGCATTTTTAGATAAGATGTGATGTGAATAGATAGCATCGTAAACAGAAGACGGTAGATATGGCAATTTATCCTTTTTGTTTTATACCAAGCATGTTCATTGAAGATAACAAAACGTATGTAAACATAAATAGTCAAGCCCTAAATTATGCATGATAAGAGTTGTGAAAACAAAATGAGAGTTAAACACAACGAATCTAACTTTATTCAATCTCCACAGAGGAGGGTTGTGATACAAATAAGACAACGTGTGTCGACTTGAAGAATCCCATATCGGTGTGACGACAAGAAGAATAGTTACGTTATAGCGCTAGGCATGAAGTAATTCAACAAATTCATCATAATAATAAAACCATGCGAACTTATCTCGAAAACGATCCGGTAAATGCTGCAAGAAAAGTAAAATTTGTTAAGCGGGAAGTTGAATCCCTTTCCCTACTGCGGCGACATCTATGGGTCAATGTTGAAAGCTTTTGAGGACAGAAGCTTCACAAGGACTCGCCTGCCAGAAGGGGAAACGTGCGTTTGACCAATTCTCCTTGATCCTTCGTCTTTATTAACGGCAAAGCCAGACAAGTTAACGTTACCTAGGTAAGCAGAAAATGTGAAAGAATGGAAAGAATTCATTCAAGACTGATAGTCAAGATGATATACCAAATTGATGTGAAAAAAATAAGAGCATTCGTTTTTAGGATGTAATCGATTATTCAGAAAGCTTTCTCAACTGACAAATCTGTAAAGCCAACTAACACGACGGAAGAGTCCGTTGAGAAAGATTAGCATCAATTTCAATTTTATGTGCAAAGGGTCTCTTTAGCCTTACAAATATTGTAGATCATCAACTATTCAACTTAAACCTGCTGGTTATTGTAATAGAAAGTTATCCCTGATGGAAGTTATTAGTGCCATCGGACAGTTGAAATGCAATGCAAGCCTGCTGACAGCGATAGACTGGTGGCGAAATTGTGCAAGATGGGAGTTGACGCTGTTATGCTTCGGCTGTTTGAAAGAATCTGGTACCAATAGGAGCTACTGGACGTGTAGAAACTGGGAGTACGACTCCCTAGTACATACACATTTTGACAGACTGGGCTCTGCAAACCATAGAGCCAACACCGTTCCCGAATGCTCTCGCTCATCGCTACACATTTCGGAAGCTCTAAAGCTGGACTTGTTGGAGGGATATCGACCAACGACCGAATCTGCACTCTACAGCAGATCTTCTAGAACTGCCAGTAGCACCAGATCCATTCAGCCAATACGTTCATCATTGGAGGATTAATCTACGGGCGGAGTTGGCAGCCGCCAGGGGCTTCGCCAGTTACGGGGGCCTCGTCGTTCAGCGGGATCTTCCCACCTTTTGATCAAGGACCAAGGAGTCATACTGTTGGGGGCCTCAACTGCCATTCCGCTAGATGTCTCTAAAGAGCTTGAACCGCCACTGCTGTACACAGTGGCGGAACAACGCAGGAGCGGAGGGAGCGGCCGCTCGGGGCCTCGCCGGTTAAGGCGGCCTCGCAGGATATGGGTTCAGTCAGGGTATGGGTATGAGCGAGTCAAGCTCCGCTCGGGGACCTAAACGACCTTGATCTGCCACTGGCTGTACATCGGTTTCGGTGTCGAACATGTGGTCGGAATCGTTCGAGTCAGACAACACAACGGAGTCTCTTGTTTGTTGATCAACATTGCTCTGGAAGGTATTATACGAAGCGCGAGCAGTAGTGGATTAAGCCTTTTGGAACTCCAGATGTTATTTTGAAGGTAGCGAGGCCCGCTCGAACGGAATGGTCCTTATCGGCCTCCTATGGGAGTTTTATCCAACCCTGTCCATAGGTTGATTAGCCACGACATCCGGAGAACGATTTTTACCAGATCTCTCCAATTCCTCGACTTCGTGGATGACATCAACATCATCTTCGGGTGTCTGCGGGAAGTAGACCACACTGAAATGCGAGACCGATTGGATTGAGTTGAGGATCAATGCGACAAAGACAAAAAACCCTGCTTTCCGGCGACTCTGACCGTGTTAAAACTCTACCGGGAACCAGATTGACGGCGACGATCTCTAGGTAGTAGAGAAGTTTTGTTATCATAGAAGACTCCAAAAACGCACGAAATGCATCGTATATCGCACACTGAAAAGTCCAGCTATCCTCTACGGACAAGGGTCTAGGACTATGTTGACGGTAGACGCCAATGCACTCGGTGTTTTTGAGGGGTAAATGTCAAGGACTATCTTTGGTGGTGTGTTGGCGTGTGGAGAAAGAGGATGAATCATGAGCTAACTGAACTGTTTGGCGGTGTGGACATCCAGTCGTGATCACGGGCTCGCCAACGACCAGTTCGGCATGAGGCTCAATGGCTGGACTAAGCAGAATCA
>KI423580.1:8422-23876 GCA_000473375.1 Anopheles culicifacies | reverse complement strand
ATATAGAAATAGAAAGAGAGGAAACGACTCATCCTCGATTAATTCCGCTTGGGTATACGCTATGATATAAACACACCACAGCCTACGTTAGTTGGGTTGTCAAATATTTCCCCGCTTAATTTTCATTCTAACTTGTGTATTCAGCAGTGTCAGACGCATCCAACAAACCAAGGAAAGTTCAAGCTACTTCCCCTCAATCAAACTTTGTATTCGTTCGTAGCGTTTCTCCTTTGTGTGTGAAAAAAGATGGCTGACGAAAAGAAGGTATGTAATTATAAAGAAAAAGGAATGGAAGTTCGTAAGAATATTATTAACTAAGCGAAATTGCGTCATTTTGTTGTTTCAATCGTCTTTGCCCGTATGCTCTTTCCTCGGCGTCATTGCGGCGTGTGTGTCACCATTATGGTGTCGTCTTTCCCGATATACGCTCGTCAACCCCGCCGATCATTTCTGCAAAATGCCGGCCTTTGGACGCGCGCGCTGTAAGTTCGTTTGCCCCTTAAGAGTTTTTAATTGCATGCTGTTTGAATTACATGTATAATGTTAGTGAATGTCTCTATATGAATGCATTAAGGTCTTTAGAAAATTTGCTAATGCTTCTCTGAATTGTCATTCCTACTATTTACGTCTGTTTTAATGTGTTGTTTCTTACCATAACCGGGGGACGCCATTATTGTTGTATCGTGCGCTTCGTAGTTGTTACAATATGTTTGCATCAAATATGCTGTAAGTTCTTACTCTGTGTAGCTATGTTACAGTTATTGTTTGAAAGACTAAGGTTGTTGCCTGATAACAGCTTTCGAACTATCCCAGAACGAACTTATAATATGAATTCAGAACCACACGCATATTTAACATCAAAATATAATTATTGGTGTTGTACTGATGTGCTTACGTTAAGCAGGTCGCGAAGAAATTCACGTATTGTGTACATAGAAAACTTGAGTAGATCTTTCTTATTTTGCTTGAATGGTAGTTCATCAATGTTAGAGTTTTTAATTTAATTTTTTAAATATTTTTTTTTCCTCTTAATTGCCACCACCTACATCGATAGGATGCTAAGAGCTCTGAAACCGAGCATATCAACCTAAAGGTTCTGGGACAGGACAATGCCGTGGTGCAGTTCAAGATCAAAAAACACACACCACTCCGCAAATTAATGAACGCCTATTGCGATCGTGCGGTAAGTTATCGCCGGTCTTTAAATTCCGTAATTTTTTCTTATGATAACCAGTTTTTTTTAACATATACACATATTATGCTATGCTTATGCTTATTTCCCTACAGGGTTTGTCAATGCAAGTAGTGCGTTTCCGATTCGATGGTCAACCAATCAACGAAAATGATACTCCGACAACCCTCGAGATGGAGGAAGGAGACACGATTGAGGTCTATCAACAACAAACCGGTGGTACCGCTTAAAATGTAACGTGTCTACGGAAAAGAGAATACGTTACTAGTTTTAAGATTTTTTTAACATTCTTCGATTGGCTAAAAGTGGGTCTGGTATTGATTGGGTTTCATTTGATTCTTAAATGTCATCTTAACAGCTTTGTCCTTTAGCTGACTACCGTGCTTTTTCCCCCAGTGACAAATTCTGAAATTTAAACATATTCGCGCAAATCAATATGTTAGGTTTCATTTCATAGGAATTATCCATTGCAACCCAAATGTGTTAATATTAATCGCATTACTAAGGATGTTTGTGTTGGGATTTGTCATTCACATATCTTCAAACATTCGAATATCAATTTACTCCGCATGTCAATGCTACCATGTTCCCTCGGCTTAACAAGAAAGCGTTTTATAATGTGCAGAACAGTTGTATAATATTGTGTACTTCAGAATTAATGTAAGCTATAAGCAAGCCATTAGGATGTCATGCATTTAATCGACCGATTGATTGATCTGATCTGTACTGGAATATTTTGCATGGAAAATAAAAACAAAACACTGTAAAGGACGAAATGGATGTTTGTTTTTATGATGCTGTTTGGTAAAGCTGTTATTGTATGGTAGACTTCTGTTCATCGTATGTATTTTCTAACACGTTTAATTAACAAATTCTTGCAACTTCTTTTCTTCGAGGTTTGAATCATTCATTGAAATGTTAAGACGAAGATATCAGTGATTTTTATGATGAACTATTAGCTAGGAAAGTATAAATCGTGCATATAGATGACAACGGCGACGTAATTGTCAAATCCCATACTGCCGCAGAAATGCTTCATGAGTGCAAAAGCTACAATACACAATAACTGGGCCAGCAGAAATTGTAATTGACTTAGATTAAAATCTTTATAAAACAAAAACACTATATATTGCCCTTTTCATTTCCTGCGCTTTAAGAAAAAAAGGAACCAATATTTGTTTTGTTTTTAATAGCGCCGGAACAGCGTTTTTGACATACATCATGCGTCAGGTGTCGTAGCGCCATCTGACGGCAAATGATGCGAATTTAATTGAGATGACAGTTCCTCAACTTTACCTGCCCTGCACACACAAAATCGTTGTCAAACCAGACGTCAATCGAACTGAAGAGAGCAAATCTGCAGTTTTGGTGTGACTGGAAGCATCGATACTTTATTCCCGAGCAGAACAGTAAAAAGTTCCAAACCTACAATCATGTCACTGGTTTCGCACATTTTGCGCCGTTCCATCTCGCAATCAATCTATCGTAATGCCCAAGTCGGTGGACCATCCGCTGTAGCCGGCCATGAAGGTAAGTCAGATGGGATATATGTTTTTGGTGTTGTTGTACCGTGTGGCTTACATAATATCAGCTCAGCGTTCAGCTGCACTGTTACTAACAGTTCAACTTAACTTCTGCCCCGTTTTTCAGCTGGCGGCTACAAAGTGTGGAAGAAGCTGTCGTTCTTTGTGGCCATGCCTGCCGTTGGGCTGTGCATGTTGAACGCTTACTTGAAGCACCAGGAGGAGCACGGACATCCGCAGCCGGAGTTCGTCAAGTACGAGCATCTGCGCATCCGCAACAAGCGTTTCCCTTGGGGCGAGGGCAACAAGAGCCTGTTCCATAACCCCCACACCAACGCGCTGCCGGACGGCTACGAGCACTAGAGGTGAAGAGCTTGACGGATGCATTCTCTTCTTTCGCCACTAACATCCGGGAGTTCAAAATGCAGATAGAATGTTCCATCGAGAGTTCGCGCTTTCCAGCCGGCAAATAGTGTTGTTTAAATAAATTCTGTGAACAAGTTTAATTCAATAATTAAAAGATTGTTCTTTAAACGTGCTGTATAGCTAAAATACATGGTATTCTATTAAGTGGATAAAGCTAGATTAACAGAAACAAGATGCCATTGTTGATGTGATTATGCTGATCTGATTACTGCTGCCTTATTTTAAAACGATTTGCATTACATCTCAATTACATAATTGCAAATCCTTATAACCAACAATTGTCTAGGTATAACAACTTGCCTTTGCTATTAAACAAATCTGCTCTGTGATAACGAAACAGTAACTCACAATTATCCAACCACACGTGTATGCTATCAAACAAAATATGTTGTGATTATGCTGTGATTATGTTTTTAACATAAATAAGACTACATACATGTTAAAGGGTAAAACCAGAACACAGATCAGTAATTAACAAAAATCATTTTCAGCACTATACTCTGATAAGTGCTGGATGAAATGTATCGCTTCACGTTTACAGCTTGGTAAAAATTATCAATATTATCATAAACATAATCGCAAGCGCTAGCAGCATTATGCAATGCATCTTTCGGTTCCTGCGCTGGTATGATTCGGACTTTTGCAGCTGGTTTAATCCGTCGCTAACGCGCACTTGCGCCGATTCGATGTTGTAGTCAATCCGGTCCAGAATCGTGCCTTGCTCCTGTATTAGCTTCGATATGTCTTTAAAAATGATGTTCAGGTCAGTAATCGAGTTAGTCATTCGCAGCACCTCGTCTTCACGACTTTTAAGCAGCTTCGTGTTATCCGCCTGTATCAACATTATCTGCTTCTGATTAATGGTAAGACCGGTAGCAGGCAGCTGGAAGAAATCGTCCAACTGCTGGTCGTCTCCATCGTCATCGAAGTTGGCACCGCGCCCGTCCCATTCCATCTGAAGAAAGTTATCAAACGTATCGACTGGATTGGAGGAGTTGTTGCGAAGGATTGTGCCATTACTGCTACTACTGCTACTTCCACCGATACCACTTGAGCCGACTCCCTTCAGGACTTGGTCATTAGCTTTAAGAGCACGGGCAGTTTTGTGTGCCTGTAGCTGCCGATACTGTTCCGTCAAGCCCTGCAGCATTATCAAACAGTGCTTCTGAATATTCTTTAACAGGATATCTTCTAGCCCTGGGTTAACAAATGATATAAGTTAATAGCTGTAAATGAATACAGGTAGCATTTATCCGTACCATTATCCTTTCGTCGTAAAGAGTTAATGTTATCGTGACATCTACAGATCAATTGCTTTATTTCCAACAATAAACTTTCAGCCTGCAAATAAAAAAAAAACAATATTACCAGTTTTTTTTATAACTTCTTTTGCTTACCGTGCTGCAACCGGCGGTATTTTCATCACTCAAAACGGACCGAACTTCGGCCGTTTGAAACTTTTTTACTTCGTTGATACGTTCCTGGATCCTATAACATTAACAACATATAGCAACAAAAGTTATTAGCATATCTTTTCATTACTGATAGATAAAGAAATCACTTACTTGAACAGTAGATAGTTTGCCTCGTCGTACCTTCCGATCCAGCGTGGCTGATCGCTAGATTTTCCTGCTGGCTCAAGCAGATTTTCATTATCGGAATGCTAGCATAGGATGAAAAAGAATAGCAAATTAAATGCACTCCGCACATATGCTTAACCTCCACACAAGAATGCTTACATTTTCATAACCAACATTCCGGTTATGCACTGCATTGTTTCGCAGCATATGAAACAGTTCTGTTAAATTACGGTGGGACATGATTTGAGGGCAATTTTTTCCTGATTTTCCGGAATGGTTTTCCTTTTAATTCTATACCGTTTTACACCAGTTCTCTGTTTGTTTTCATTGTGATCGATTTTGGGCTGACGTTTTGCTGTTTGACATTAGCCTACGCGAATGCGTGTTTGATATTTTTAGCATATAGCATTTATGCTAAATAAATTCCAAGTGTAATTCCAATCCACTCGTGTATTGCGCGTTCGTGTATTGCTGGAAAAGAGAAATAGCCATTCTTTCTTGCGGTGAGATGATTATTTTCTTGATATTCAAATTATTGTTATTATCAATTCTCAATACTGCGCTGTCAAGTTAACAGCAACAAACCCGTCACGTCAGTTCACATTTGACACTTACATAATTCGGTGCAACTTTTTAGAGCGGTAAGAGCAAATTCCTTAATCTATGGAAACGATTTGTTGGGAAATTTCTGCCCTATTCTTACATTTCTTTCTCCATTTCCTGTTGAAAACACGCGCAGCCCGCCAGCCAATGATTCGCAATTTCTGGAATCGATACAAAGTCGTGATTGTCTTTCCAGTGCTAGCATTCGGTTCGATTGCAGCGGACTACAGCTACACCCGGCAGTGGAAACAGGCTCAGCTGGAGCATAGCAAACAGCAGATCCAACACGCATAAGCGATTTTCAAAGTCCCCGGATCAACCTAATCGCACTATCAAACGAACACCACAACGACCTATAAATCCGGGATGTTCGGAATAACTCGTCAATATCTGTGGAGTGTGGTGCCGATGTGCGGGTTCGGCATTGGATGGTTCCTGGACTGCAAGGAAACGGAACGCATGACAATGTTCCGCGACAAGAGTGCACTGTACGGACGTACGCTGAAGGAGGGCGAGAAGCCATCGTGGCCCTAGTAGGAGGCGTACAATGATGTAGCATGGACATTTCGGCGGCAATTGAAGCCTTCTCGTTAGAGCAAATCGAAATAAACTGATGTGAATACTTAAGGATGGTGTTGTATTTATTTTAGTTAGTTTGTGGCGATGTGTGTGATAACATTCACAGAGATGAGGTGTTTAACGCAATGATACGTTCAATCTATGACGTTCTGTCAGGAATAATAGAATAAATTAAAAAAAAGGCACACTGTAGCAACTAGCATAACAGGCAATGGGGAGTTTCAGATAGAAAACATCTTTAGAAACTATGCTACACCTTAAAGGTATTGCATTGGCTGCACTGCAGTCATATGCCTTATGCCCCTCGCAGCAAGGTCACTTGCAAATGTGCTTATCAAGTAAGCTTTAGGTCGTCTTTCTTTCTTTTTGAAAGAGCCATTTCTTTCTTTTTGAAAATATAATTAATCCATCCTCTCCTTTGTTTGGAAGGTCTCAAATAAGTAGGTTTCACGATGAGATGCATAAGAAGTACCTATTAGTATGTAGAACATTCAA
Source organism: Anopheles culicifacies (assembly GCA_000473375.1). NCBI lineage: Eukaryota > Metazoa > Arthropoda > Insecta > Diptera > Culicidae > Anopheles > Anopheles culicifacies. The sequence goes on along the minus strand of KI423580.1, from coordinate 17,478 downwards.
GTAACATTACTTCTTTTCACCCCGTTAAGACGATGGACATGATAGAGTAGTAATAGCACAATCGGTAGGGCGATGGAAAGTGCAGAAAAAGGTTCCGGAGCGACTTAGAATGTTGTAAAACAACACTCACGAAGCTAGTACGCATGAGCACGTGTCCGAGGATTTTTTTTTCTTCTGCCGCCTTCCTTCTAAGTCTAATGAAATGCATTGCTCACGGTGGAGATGAACTGCACTGCATGCCCTTGTGATTGCTTCTGTTTTGAGAAGGGATTCTGTGGATAAAGCACCAAATCGAGAGAGAAGAAAAACCGTTTGAAAGGACGGGTAAGACTGAGAATAAGAATAAACATATGTCAAAGGATTCGCTCGGTGTCCTTGTACATGGGAAAAAGGCCAGTGAACGTTAATTATTGGAGAGAAATATTTAAAGCTCGTACTGGGAGAGAAAGAGAGTTTTACTAGTGATGACGCTCGCGGCTGTGACAAAACCAGCAAAAGGATATGTTGGCGTACTTGCTAGGTATACAAATTCATTCATTCATTCCTGCACACGCCGTACGTGCGCGATCCGTGTCGTCCTTTGGATTAAACGAGAATTGCAGAAATAAAAGTGGTGATGGAAAAGAAAGAGGGCCAGCGTGGAATTAAAGAAGGGTGGTAATAGCACAGTGATTTCGATTGTCATTCCTAGTGTTGGTGGTCTATTTACGGATACCGTGCGTTACTGCAGTATGTGCTCCGCTCGGTACAGTGGTCTTCGGAGTTTACTACGCTTGGGGCTTGCTGTGTGCCAATACGTCTATGAGTGTCAGTGTGCGAGAGTGTGTGAGCGTGTGTAAGTATGTATGTATGCGTACTCGCGTGCCCGCGTATGTGAATGGTTCCTCTGCATGGGTGGCTCTTGTTACATTCTTGCTCTCCATTGTGCGTTTCCTGGCCACATCCGCTGACCTCCCCGCAGGTGGCACAGCAAAAGGGGTGCGCTCAAGTGTTGCTCTAAGGATGCAGGTAACGAGGATCAATTGAAGTGCGAAGGGACAGCACAGATCCCCCGATCGTAACCACTTTCCAAGCTGCAGTAGATGAAAGTGAAGTGTGGGCTACCACGGTGCAGTGTCCTGCAACTGCGACACAGTAGTAGTATTAAAGGGAACACTAGAAAAAGAGGCTGTGATTTAGAGTGTGTGTGTGTATGTGTATGTGTGTGCTGCTGTGCATCTGTGAATGTGCTTTCGAAGTAGCGCTTCCGTAGCGTGTATCATCAATCAAATACCTTGGCCAGGATACAAAGACCATCATCTTCAGTTGGTGAACAACAAATCCAATCAAAGTCTTCAGATAGTTTGTATAGTGGTGTCAGCAAGACGCTTCTGTACGAGCAAGTGCCCCCGACAACTAAATCGCTTGCTGAGGGGCGTCCTTGGGGCGGGCGCTAGGACCTTCGAGGAAACCACCAGTGTTACCATCCAAGGACAACGAAGATGAACACCGTCCAGAGTACGGGCCATGCGACCGTTCGGAACAAGAAGGACTCGCAGTTCGAGGTGAAGTGCAAGCACAAACAAGATTGATTCCCTTTTGTTTAACCCTGCTCCCAATCGACTCGTGCTATCCTCCCCTTTTTAACATGTGAGAGCAGTAGCATCGTAATAAAAAAAAAATTAAAAACATAATAATAAAAAACCCAACCTAATCAGCAGGATCTCAGTGGTTGAAATACGAGCTCCACTAGTCTCCCTTTCCGAATGTCCTAAGATACAATACAGTTCCCTCTCGCTTCCTGCACGCTGTTCTCCATCCCTAGATATGCGGAGGGAGAACGAACGGCAGGCTGTCTACTTGCTGCTCTACTGCTGTCTGTCCTGCTTCACCTGTGCTAATTTTATAGTGCCGCCTAATGACCTAACCTAACCATTGAAATCTTCAATCTATTCCTAACCCTAACCCTACTTTTTCTAGAGCGTTTCGTGGCTTCTATAGTGGTTCGTTAGAAGTGCTTTTTCTCTCACACACTAGTTTTATATATATATATATAAACGATTGTTCCTAATCTTAATGTTAGCACATTAGCATCACAAAATCCTAATGTGTGTGAAAGTGCTCATTAAAAGAATTAAGAGCGTCCTTGGAGAAATATTCCGAAAGAAATAAAAAAAATAGAAAAATGTGCCAATATGTATGGCACATTAACCTATAACCAATAGAAAAGCGCACGCGCTTGTGCGCGTGCTTGTGCTCCCCTAACCTCATTTGAGCACCCTTTCTCCCGAATCCCAAGACTCCCTTAGAAACTCGTTTACGTGTAAATTGAATACAAGACATGCACACATACTTAAATAGTAACAATAGTAATCCGTAGTAGCAACAAACATATAATAAAATCCACTAGCACGAAACAACAAACCATTTTCCAAAAAACTAAAAACAAGAAAAAAAGTAACGCAGGAAAACTGATCGCTCTTTTCTCTTTCTCTCTTTCTTTTTCTATTTGTATACTAACGACTTTCTTCTACTGTCAATAAAACTTCTTTCTCTCTCTCTCTCTCACACTTTCTTTCTCTCTTTCTCTTTTCGCTTTTATTCTTCTGCATAGGAATTAACTGTCTCTTCCTCGGAAAAAAGAAATTGGAGAGGAATTTTTATTGCGCTTTTAGTGATTGCGGCCGTATTGGGGCTTATTGTGTTTTCCATTCTACTTCTATCACCAGGTGCATTGTTTTTATCGTGATTCATTGTTTGTTTCCTTTAAAAAACACTACACTACTAAACAATATTAAACAGAACAGAAACAAAACAGAACTAGCCTTTCTTTTTCTTTTTCTCTTATTCTGCCCTTCTCTCTAATTCTCTTTTAATTTTGGCATTTACGTTCCCTTCTTGTACGTCATTGTGCGTATGTTTGACTGTTTCTTACAATGTTGTTTTGTACAATTGTTTCTTACATTGTTGGTCGTGTAAGGGTTTCGGAATTTCACTACACCAACCCCCATCCACTGCAACTAATACAAACAGTTACATACTATCGCTCCACCCTCTTACTAACATCCCATTCGATATTTCAATGATTCCGATATGACTTCTGGCTGTACGATCAAAGAGTAATAATGTATAGATAAAAATGCTTAATCCAATACAAATGAAAACATGCACGCTAATGTAGCTGGAATGCCATGTATTCTCTAGAACGCAACCGACAATGACTCTGACGCTTCTCTCTGTCTAGTGATCTCCAGACACCCCAAATAAATTCTCCCCTAAATTACTAGTTATTAGCGTTCGTTGTATTTTGCTTGTTTTCGTTTTGCAGTTGCAACATACAATCGCATTTCATTGTTCTGCATCATTTATATACATGTTTTACTAAGTTGTAAGAAATAATAATAAGATGTATGATCTTCAAAAAAAAGGGCACACTTTAACAATTTCTACGACGTGTTCAAAATTGCCCATTTGTTTAGTTTATTCCATCGGACAAATAAGTCTACATGAATTGCTTTAAAGTATGTTAGGTGCTATACATAACACACAAACGATCACGAAACACGGACTTTATTATATTAAATATGAACAGCTCATGGACAACATTGAATGCGACGTACATTACATGAATTGGATCATTTTGGTCGTAGTTCGTGGAGTAATTGTGGTGGTCTTAAAGCTCTTGTCGGTGCGGAGAAGTTAAGTGAACTTAATATAGTGTGAGCATCGAGTTGTTTAGAAGGCTAGCTACAAAAAGGCATTGCGCTGTTTTACGTTGGGACGATAATGTCTGTATGCCTAATAGCTGGCATTTTGCTTCGTACGAAGGGCGAGTGTCCCCAACACTGCAGGGAAGTAGCCTTATCACAAATCGGGTCATATTCCTCTGAATGGCCTATCGACCATAAGTCTACAGAAGGGCTCCACACCATAAGTCTACAGAAGGGCTCCACACGAGGCTCAAGTACTGAACGAACGAGGGAACAATACAGGACTTTGATCGTCATAGGGTCGCGAAATTCTGTTGTTATGCGTTTAATTAAGTCTCATATTTGGTTTGCTCTCGATATTACGGAATCCATTTGGAGTCCAAAACTGAGACGGCTGTCCATAAGGATATTCAAATCTCTTATGCAATAGGTTCTTTTACGAATGCAATAGGAACGTTTGATGATCAATATTGTAATTGAAGTTAAGCAGTTTTCTAGGCCTAGCAAAAGAATCATTTACATAAGTTTATGTAAACTTTTTTTAACAAAACTGTACGACAATCTACAAAACATATTTTACTCTGCTATTGTAATGGTTTTAAAACTCATTAACAAGTACAAGTACAAGTAGCTTAAGATATTTTTTTTAGCGTAAACTTACGTTTGAATGATTTTATTAATCGTTTTTTTCTACATGACCAGCAGTTTTTACGGATAACATGCGATTCATTTCATATTTTGAATTTCGTTATTTATGTACTGGCTGAAAAGATCACGAATTTATGGAATATTGTTGTTTTAGTAACCAGTTGGCCCTCCCTAACAAGTCCGGAGAAATTCGTTTTGAACTAAATTAAGATATATTTTTTTAATGTGTGCACCGACAGGGCGTGCGATTGTTGATTCCATCTTTTAGTTCCTTTATGTTTTTTCTACTCATAGCGAACTTCTATATACGATAGGGTAGCTGGCTTTTTGGCGCTGTTGCCACGGTAACGACATGTCTGCTGGTACACTACATGTACTTTGTTTAACGCTTTCTTGCCTGTAGTGTCCTCTCTCATTCTGTGACATATGCCAAACAGACATATCTGAGGTCCGCTTGAAGGTACCTTGCCATGTCCCCACGAGTCGCGAGAAACCTAGCCCCGTCGGTCAAGTACGGGTACGTTGGCTATCGTACCTGAAAGTCCGCTCTATGTAGAAAGGGCATTGGGGAGCTGATAGACGTGTGACACGTTTTTGGCATGGAATTGATTGTAAATTGCCCGATAGAGCAATTGAAATCCTGTAGATACGCAGTGCGCCTCCTTCTTTATTCTCACTGATAGTGACATGAGACTGAAAGTTAGAAATCTTAAATCTTAAACGGTATCTGTCAAACAATCGAGCAAATATCGATCGAAGATTTGAAATCGGGCTGCATATATCGGAAGATTTGTTTGGATCTGCTCGAAACTGTTGATCTGCTAATACGGTAAATGGCCGATACAATGTATATTCTTGACGATTTTCGAAATATTATGTTTAAGTATAATATATTTAATAAAAATAATAATATAATAATAATAATAAAATAATAAAAATCGGTGCCGTTCCACATACGTATCACCCGTGTATCAGTCCCCCTACAGCCTTGTACAGCTTTCCATCTCAAAAGACATCCCCATCTAGTATTAAGGCCTAGAAACATGTTTGGCTAGGTCACTATTTCGATGTCTGATGCTTTCAAAACGACTCAGATTATCTTGCCTGCGTGAACGAAAGCCTGCGCATCGCATGTGGCGCTATAAAAAAATCAACCTGTTTTTTATTTTGCCCAACGGCAAATCTGTCACATCCCATATAAAATAATGATAGCAGCAGATCTATGCCACCAGCCTCAATGGTTGAGGAAATCAACCTATATAAATCTTCGGGACAAAGATTCACTATTTTAAAGCTAGTGACATCCTCGGAGACACACACACACCAGCGCGCGCGCGTTCACACACATGGTTTTCTGCTTCAAATTAGTGATACTACATTGGTAACACAGGCACATTCAAAGTCGTTTTTCCTTTAAGGTCGCTCTATTTTGTGTGCTTTGATGCTTTCGTTATTGAGCACCGTCCGTTTTTACGTGTGCTATCATTAGTCGTTCTTTGTTTGTTGCATCATGTCAATTAATAGGCCAGCTTGTGAGTATATCACAATGACATCCAACAACATTCTATTGGTGAAAAGGAAAACAAAATTTTCGCAAAACTGTCGCTAATGGTACATTAAAGTATGTGTGTCGATGTTCTGCTTCTATCTCTAGTATCTCTATTTCTATCTCATTAACTATCTTATACTATTAAGTTGTTTTTGTGTCCTTTAAGTTTCATTACACACGTGAGGTTCAGTTTTTATTTGCTTTTTATTTTGGTATATGTATGTCTATCTTACTTTGGTGTGATTTGATTTGGCGTGTTACATTTTATTTCAAAGAATGTTTATTTTTGTATAATTTGTTCTACTACTGCCTTTATCATTATGTTTCTCATGTCTCTAACCCGAACCGCCATTTCCCGTAGAGATCGAAAACTCGAAGCTGCACGGCCGTCGCATATCGCTGTACGATATTAAATCGGGCCGATATGGATGGAACACACAGAACGGTTCCTGGATTAATCGTAAGTAGGATGGACTGCTTGTATTTATCATTGGTTTTCCATAATTATTTTAAACGTCCTGTTTTCTTCTCTACTATGTAACCAATGCTAAATGGCAGGGTACGAGTATGTGTTCATCAACTCGGAAGGTGGGCTAACGACATTGCAAATCACCCGCGATGGTGGTTTCCGGTTTGAAGTTCTAATGAACAATGCAACATTTGTAAGTATCATTTGCTTTGTGTCATGTTTTACTGTATTCCACCAATACAATACAACCAATACATTCCTACTCACAGAGACAGCTCAACGTTGACAGCTACGATGTGTCACCGGATCGGAACTTTGTGCTGCTGTACGCGTCGAACGGTAACACACAGCGGTATAACCGCAGGTAGGCGACCTTCGCGACACGATGGCCTTTTCTTCTCCGTCTATAAGTGGTTCAGATTGTTCTCTAACTGCCTCGTTATTTGTCTTATAGTTATTACATTTACGATTTGACATCGTCAAATGTGTTTTCGCTATCAGCGAAGGAATTGGACATGACGGCACCACAGCTGCAGCATGTCCTTTGGGCACCGGTTTCCTCGAACGGTTCCGGAGTCGGTGGCGAAAAGACGGTCGGAAAATCCTTCCATTCGCCATCACAGACATCGTCGTCATCGTCTTCCGGTTCGTCCACCGCATCGGGCACTTCCTCCCAAGGCATTGCGTATGTGCACCAGGGCGACATTTACTACAAGCCGCGCGTACAGTACGACCTTATCTGTCGCATCACTACCAGCGGTAGGTTGACTTTAGATAAACATCTGTGTTAGGGGCTAGATCCTGACCTATCTATATCTAGTAAGAGATAGTTTAGAATCATCTAAAGCATTAATAACAATCTCCAGTCAATAACAATCTTGCCAATTCTATCTCTTCATCTCACACACATTCACACTCTACTTGCTACAGGACGGGACGGACCGGTACTAAATGGTGTGCCGGATTGGCTCTATTCGAACGTACACGAGCTAAAAGGACCGTCATTACTTTTCTCACCTGATGGCCAGTATCTGTCCTTTCTTTCTTTCAACTTATCTAGCGTACAAGAGTATCAGTAAGTATTAGGTTGCACGAAACCATTCAACGATCAGCTGACATCGCAATCTACTACATACGTGTACCACACAGGTATCTTTGGTTCGATGATGGACAGCAGTATCCCAAGATACACAGCCTGCGTTATCCAAAAGTACATTCGGCGAACCCGAATGTGACGTTGTACGTGGTACATCTAGGCGTGCTGAAGTACATCTTCCCGAAACCGGTAAACGTACCTGCCCATATCCGTTATTCCGATAGCTACGTTGGTGGTCTCACCTGGCTTTCGTCGACTGAGCTGTCCGTAACGTACGCCAGGCGCAATCAGAGCGTAGCACACGTACTGCTCTGCCGAGCGCCTACGTTTACATGTGTGGAGGTAAGATAATTTTTTGCTTTACATGATTTTCATTGAAGCATAAGTAGCCAGGGTTAAACTATATTTGGCGTATGAGCGCCTCCGCAGAGTAGAGTGGATTAGAGATGAGCATTTACATTTTAGCTCTAGGAAATTCTGAGGTTCTATGCTGACATTAGAATCGGCAAATCATAGAGCTCGTCATAAAAGCGACTTCTCCATTGTCCTTTCATACATATGGGGTCTAAAATCCTTTTTAGAATTTTCCTCTCGGATTCGGCTAAGAGGGTTTCGTCAGCTTTAAACAAAGTTCAAGTTTCAAAGGCGTATGCGAGAAATGGGACTATACAAGTTTTATGCAACCCCAGCTTCGACCGCCTTGATAGGTGTTTTGAGTGGCGAAGTTTTCTCAGATTGTAGAAAGACTGGTTGGTGGCCAGCACTCTTGCATGGGACGTTGCTCATTAGTATCTTCTTACATTTCTGATCAAATAAACGTAGCCTAAAATAGAAGCGCTGCCTGATCGATTTTTGTATCACGAACGGTTGTTAATTAGCATATGGCTAAATTTTTGCATCCGCCTATTCGAGTAGTTTGTTTTGATTGTTTTAGATTTAGTGTGGATTGGTATGGAGTTGTTTGGAATGGAAATTGTTTAATGGCTTGTTGAGTTGCTCCAGTAAAAAATAATTGCATTCTCTGTTTTGTATCCTCTCTGCAATATTTGTCAATTTTTACTGTGAAATATTGAACGGCGTGGCGGTATCGGACTTTCACAGTCGACCTGGTACTAAATACCATTCAGACCGTTTCCTTACCCGCAGTTGTGTCTTTGATGGTAAACAGAATCCCCAAACCAGCTGAGTGGTGTACGCAAGATCAAACAGTGCGCAGCGAGTCAAACATACCACGGCCTCCTACTCCAATCCGCTTGGGGCCCCCTACGACTTTTATCCGCCACTGCTTGTAGGGTAAAGTACAGATTGGGTTTTGGTTTTGAGCGCAGGATTTTAGCAATACGCCAGAAGGGTAGGAATTTTTCGGACATTCCTGACTATCTCTGAGAACTTATGGTTGTACTGACACCTTAGCCTTCTTCTTCTTCTATGGCTCTACAACCTCAAGAGGTCTTGGCTTGCTGTAATACGTTATATTTGGCACAGTCACCATGTTATAGGTTCGATCTAACCTGTACTATTAACGGGTACTGGACTTACTTCGTGGGCCCATCACAGTAACGTGAACACATTGGGTCGAGAAATAAAGTGAACACCGAATAGTTG
>AXCM01003932.1:0-22547 GCA_000473375.1 Anopheles culicifacies | reverse complement strand
AGGAATCATGTTATTGGAAAGTAAACGTAAAACACTGTTTCTTTGCTCTCGTTGAGTAGGGACACCTTACAATACAGTTAGCGAGCTTTATTTTGTGATAGTTCCGCTTGGTTTTTATAGGTCCTGCCAATTTCTTCATGTTCATTCCTTCTGTTGATTCCGATTTCGATGTTATCACCACTGATACCACGTCTTGGTATTGATCTTCTGTATTTCCTGACTTCAGAAAATGACTGCAGTAGACTTAAGGTGTTCACTAACCAAAGCTTGATGAAAGTTTGTCCTAGTTACGAAAAAACTAAAGGGCATCGATCAAACATTGTTCCGCTTTCTTAGGTGAAGTTAAAATGTTCTGATCCAGAAACAGCAAGAACTTTTCTTAAGTGTGAATATTGTCAGCTCGAAATCCACACATTATTTGGGCATGTCGCGGATTTCGTCAAATCGAATACTCCAGCTACAAGCCCTTGGGGTTGGATAAGCCTTTACTTTCATCACATGATCTTCTTCTCCTTATGTGGCTCTACAACATCGGGAGGAGGTTTTGGCCTGCCTTTTCTGGCTTCCGTGACTTGAATGTACCCGCAACAGGATAGTCACTCCTGCGTACGGGAGATCAGCCCGAATGGGATTCGAACCTCGGTCCTACCCGTTCGAAGACCGGCGCCGCTATCTCCTCGGCCACCGAGCCGTTCTAAACATACATGATCTTTTGTCATTAATTATTGACAGCACATGAACCTAAGATTTACGGGAAGTTAATGCAACTATGGACGCTGCGAAACCGTAGTAATTAATACAGGAGACTCCCGAGTTCATCTTTATGCCACATATTCTGTCGATGGGCTATTCACTCATGCATTCATGGGTACGAAGAATCTTGTGAGTAGGAATTGATTTCTCAAAAATGTTGCACTTGTTACATGAGTTGAGACATAAATACACCGATACTCATGTACGAAGAGCATTCAATTATTTTTTTTTCTTTTAAAGATATTACTTCACCAAATAGTCTAATACTATCCTCTTATTTTTAGTTTCGTTGATTATTTAGCAGAATATAAACAATACTGCCTGATTTTTTTTAACAATCGAAAGCTAATGATGGAAGTGCTAAAAGGCAGATTCGATTATTTTCCATTAAAATCAAGAAAAAAAACAGATCTTGCACAATATTTTGAAAACTTCGTTTAAACTTTAAATAAGGTTTGAAACGTTAAAATAACGTTTTATTACAACAAAGTTTCAAACGAAACGATTTTTCACAAATAAAATTATTTATTACTTATTTGTACTGATCACTCTGGGAATTACTGTTCTGAACCATAAACAAAATTCTTAGGGTTAGGTATATGAATTTAATTTAATTTCAGACACAGGATTCATAAATACTTGAATATTACTAATTTTGAAGCAAAAGTATGTTTCTAGCACACAAACATACATCATACTCAGCAGCTTTACCATATGCTAATGAGACGAAAGTATCAATAAGCATCAGACAATTAAGCTTAACCACACGTGCACAAAGGAGCAAGGCACACCGCTGGAACACACAAGATCTGTTTGTAAAGTGCTGTTGAGTTACCACCAAAGCAGCTTTCTTCAAATGTGGTAAATGTAAGACAAAAACAAACCTCCTCTCAAAACACGACAATCGATCGATAAACAATTCGAACCATCTTAAACTTACACTTGCCATCGAACTCGAACACAAGGGCAGGCCGAAGTCAACGGTTGTTTCCTCGTCAATGCTCTCAGACCTAGCTTAACAAAGGAAGCACGACGGTTGAGTGTTCCTGTCCAGCCTACAAGCGCACAGCGTCCTTAAATTTCATTATCAAGGATTAGCATCTTTCCACTCTCGTCTCTCGAGCACGAGTGGTAAGAAGATAAATAAATACAATCGCCACCATTCAATGAAGCTCAACAGTGAAGAGTCCTTTCAAGTCTTTGCATATATTGTTCGTTTTTTTTTACTTACCCCAGCACCCGAATCGATCCCGGAGTGTACATTCCACCCCGGAAACCCGGAAACCATAATTAATGAACAGGATAAGCCACGGTCGGCAAGACACTTTCACACAATCTCACTGGTCGTCCACGCTTCATGGCGGTTCTATAGGATCGTAGGGGAAAAAGGCAGTGGATGGGTGATGCGGGGACGGTAAATGAAATCTGAACAGTGTCCTTTTACCCATAGGTTCCATTTCAAACCTGCTAAGCAAGCAAACGTGGTCAATAATGGTCGCATGTCGTTTCGGTTTCCTTCTTTTTTTTTCGCACAACCGGTGCGAATTGACCACGTAATGGAACAGGATACCGAAACCGTACCGAACAGGAAACGATCATAAAGCGATTATGGACAAGCCGATAATAATGCTGTGCTTTCGTCGGTGCACTGAATTGTTCGTCGGCTTGACCGCTCCAAAGCAAGCAATACAGGAAGGACATACAGGAAAAACCGTGTCCATTTCCTTGCTCTGGCCTAGTGTTCGTACGTTGGCGATGGTTAATAATGAAATGAGGAAATAACATTTTTCGGTGAAGTGTGACCAATAGCAAATGTCATTGTTTGCTGTTTTCGGTTTGGGAAACCGGCCAGGAATTTCTTCCACAAATACAAACCATTGTGTGTCGCATTGTGCTGGGTAAGGTGACAACGTTTCTTTGAACTGGGATTTTCTTTAAAAGGATCTTATCAGTGTGCTGCCATCTCAAGTGTAATCATCTTCTGAAGCGTACATAGCCAAGTTTAAACTCTCTAAGTTGTCCAAATTCATGTTCTTAGATGAATTGCATCCTTTTTGTGTTATCGTCATACACCTGCAACATTTCCAAGCTCTTAGTCCAGTTAATTTATTGGAACATCTGATTCACCACTACGAACTGTCCTCAGCTCTCATTTATTAATTGTATTCAACAATGACTGTACTGATGTTATCTACTGTATTATTTCTTTTGGGCAACCAATTGCTTCCAAATTATTCTACGCATACTTTAACTGCCTCGTTAAATGAGTGTTTCTACGGTCCTTACCGCAGAGTACGGTTTAACGAATTATTGTCATTCAAGAAGCATATCAACAACTCTTTTCTATTTGGTATCTTTACAACCGCCTCACTTCAAACCAAAACAAGTATTTCCTATTCTCCTTTTCTAGATGACCTAACATTATTCTCACTTAGAACTCCCTAAACCCCATCCGGTCATTCGTTATGAAGGATATTATTGTTATCCTTAATAGTAAAATGATCGTTTACCAACACAAAGGCTACATTGTCAAAAAAAAAAAAACTTAAAAAAATCTGGCTCTCATCCAAAGGATATATGAAGATCTAACTTACCCCGTGGGCCTGATGTAGTTGTACTGACGTCTGGTTTGATCTAATGATTAGGTGATCCACGGATCCTTTTTGAATCTGCAAGCTGAGTTAAGCTTAGTGCTACTTCGCCAGTACAGCATCCTATGAGCTCCATATGATGATCGAAGTCAACTGCTGGTGTTGGTGCTATTTGAGGATCGGCGTTCGATCACCGGCGTGTGTTCTAGGATTCTCGAGGGTCAAGGCTGTTCATACTCTGAACCCACTTTAACTTACTCTTCGATGTTGCCACGGCGGCAAACCATTGTATTGAAATTTTTAGCTTTGTGTGAAATTTCTGAACAATGTTAGGGTTAGCAGTAGTATCCGGCATCGACATCATCAAGCTAAAGCAATCCAGGTTCTCGGTCTTAGATGTTGTCTGTCTGCAGATTTGATCCACTCTGTCTGGGTGAGATCTATAACTGACTAAACCGGTGAGATATGGGCTCTCCATTTGGTACACTAATTCGATATTCTAATGTCATTGTGCTACTCTAGTCTGTCCAATACTGGAAGCTGAACATTTTGGAGCGATATCGCTTATCTACACATTTTTGACTATCCACACACTTTTGACTACAATTTTTCAGCAATAGTCCTATTTGTTAATGGCTGTTTGTTTCTGCGTCCTTGTAATCATGTGTTCATTAGGCAGTTGTTTGGAATTTGTGAAGTCGTTAGCAAGCACGATTCCTACAAACAACGTCCCTTTGGATTTCGCTAGCGACAATCGTTCCAAGATAGTAGAACTCCTCTATTTCCTCGAGATCGTTGCCATCAACGAGTACTTTGCCTCCCAGTCTGGCTCTATCACGATCAGAGCCTCCGGCAAGCAGGTACTTCTCTTCGTCATCTTCACATTGATGATCAATCCAATTCTATCGGGCTATTTTAAAATTAAATCTACAAAACTAACATTCGCACAGTTCAACGATCAATTACACTCATTTCGGACGCAAGCACTTCACAATTAATCAAGCCAACACACAGAATGGCATTTGCTTTCAGCTGGAAAAATAAATATTCTCAAATACTTGTTTCATGTATTTTCGTTCATTAATGGTTTTAAAAACTTCACTACATAAAATCGGATCGTTTTATACCCTCGTTTCGCTTTCTCTTCGTTTTGTTTCTCCTTTCAATTTTGTTTGCCTGTGTTACGACTCATTGCAGTGCAAAATGTTTGCACAACCGTCTTCGAAAGTACACACACGCAATACGTTACACACATCAGTTTTTTTTTTCTTGTTTCTACTCTTCGACCAAACCTCTTTCGGTCGTTTACCGTCCCGTTTAGTCTCGGTGCCTGGGTTTAAAGTGTTCTACGTAAGTAAGCTTCCATAACTTACCCTGCCACGCCGTGCCCCATATTTTTGTTCAGGGCGGCAGAGGGTGAACGTTTCAGCATCGCGATTAAGTTGTTCGGGAAGGCTATGATACGATTGTTCCAAAAAATCGTACTACAAAATGCTCGGGGAAACAGCTACACTAATTGCTCCTTTTTCAGTAACACGATTCTGGTTGAAACTTCTATAAATGTGTATGGTTGGGTTGCGTATGGTCGACCAGCTCGGGGACGATTTTGGGATGCATTAACAAAACTTGCAATGAGCACGTCGCACCACGTGGTTCGTTTTCCTTTCTGTTTGCAGCACGAGATCGTTTCTTTTTTCTTGTTCCATGTTCCTCCTTGTCACTAAAATCTAGACGTGTAGTAGAGTGAGAGAAGAAGTTAGTAGTATTTTTGTGACCGTACAACAGAAACATAAACAATCGAAGCGACATTCAACCGTTTTGGTACACAAATCCTCTTCTTCATTTGCATAACGATCGTACGCAACGGTACGACTTCATCTTCTTGTTTAATTGATCTACAATTGAACTTTTTGAAGTTGTTTTTTCCATTTCCATTTGAGCTAGTTGCGTACATTTTGCGGGCAAGCCTGTATATGAGCCCATCCTGTCCATTTGGGATACGTTTTATAGTTGGATTAAATCACACCCAAAACAACTAGATTGTGTGTCATGGTACAATTGGTAAAACGCTTAAATATGCTACACATTACAATTGCAAAACAAGGATTATATATATGTGTGTGTGTGTGTGTGTATGTACTGTGCGTGTGAATGTTTTTTTCTTTTGTTTAGAAGAAAGATAGTTATTATAAACAGTAGCACTAGAAGAGTTTCACATATTTCAAGGAGTGTTCGCTTCGCGACCGCATACCAGTTCGAATCCCTTTTCTAGCTTTCCATTTTATTGAGCGATCTCTGCACATGATCACTCGCTGCCAATACACTTCACAACCATTTTCCGCCACTCTCCCCGGCTAACTCATCGCATGGAAACCTTCGGCATTCATTCACAAATTTAAATACTCGCATTGGCGGGGAAATTGTTTCTCACTGTTAAACCCCATCGTTTGGCAGCATATTGCAAAACAAGATCTCTACTGCTTTCACTAAGAAGAAAGGCTGTGCTTTTCACAGACAAAAGAACGGTGGAACATTACATTGAATTCCTTTGCTGATCTACGAGCTTGTTGACGTACGATAACGTTCTTCTGTAAACTGTACCTAATGGAATATTTAATGGTTAAAATCATTTCTGCTATCCCTTCAACATTGGTCTACAGATACATGCAACGGTGATAACGCAATGACACTCGAATGATAACTTTACATCCAATCCAATCAAGCAAATCATACGTTTTACGTTACACAATGCACCATTTGAATGTGGCTAGTTTCTGTACTGTAGGACACGCGTCAAAATTTCATCAATCTTCATATTTGGCCGCAATTTTATATTATATCTGTGTGTGTGTGGAGCCAACGACAGCTTGTCGCATTCCACGAAATGGTTGCCTTCCTCACGTACTGGGAAAGATTACATCTTGCATGCCGCCTTAACGATCCGTTGCATAATTACTCTCACCAAAAGAAAACAAGTCTAATAAATACCCATTCAAAGGAGTAATGCTCAATTCGTGTAAAAAATTGTGACCCTTTTATATCATAAACAACCATTGGTTGTTAAGCTCCACAACAAAAGACTATTTTCCACAACGATATGCGATCGCTTACTGTCACTACTTAGCAAGCAAAGTGGAAAAAGGTGGTCTGAGCAATGATACAAACCGTCTACACGACAAGCTCGACCAAGCGCTCATATTGAATTCCTAATCCGTTCTCAGCTCAGTAGAGTTTGCCGAACTGCCGTCAACCATCTACATCTAAAATGCATGTACTAAGGTTCGCAAACGCGATGGTGCCCATTTTTTCCGTTCCCTTCCTACGAAGCAATTGTAACAAACAAAACTGATTAACACACCACGATGGTAAATAAACACTTGATCACATTATGCTTACATATCTGCATTCCCGTTTCGTTCTACTGCGCGCGCTAAGCCATTTCAACAGTTTTCCATTCAAGTTTCAACGAAAGGATGAAACGGGGAGCCACTGTGTTTCCTTCACGCATGTATTACATCGGTTTACATTGTCAGAAATAAACAACTATACACACTTCGGTTAGCTGAGGCGCTTAAACATAAACAAAATAAATGGTACGATTAGAATAAAACGTAACAAGATAAATACTTTTGCAGAATACCCGCGTGACTTGTCGGTAGGTTTTCCGATTCGCCCTTGTCCAACGAAGGCAGGGCGCGCGCGTGCGTGCTCTAGTGTAAACGGTTTAAAATATGCTTACATACACTCTACAACTCTACAACTGGTATCCGTTTCTCGTGGTGTATCGTCAAGATCAAGAGGTGCCCGGTTGTGCTAACACAAAAGCTTAACACAAAAACGTTCAACATCCAAACTGGTTCTACCTACGAGACAACTTGTTATAACCTAACATTTGCTTTTTAAAGCAGTGTACATTCCACTCAAACATAACTTAATAAAACCCTGCAGTATTGCTGCAGTCTGTTACAATCTGTCTCCTCACTGTGAGAGTTTCCTGTGTGTGTATGAGTGTGAGTGTGTTTTTATATATATGCTTTTATATGGTAAGAGCTAACATTGTGGTATTAGCGAAAACTTGCGCTACGTATTTTTCTTGTCCTTTAGTCATTACGTACGTACGACTTGGTTTAAACAGCTACACGGAAACACAACTATACACGTTTTCTTCTTGAAGAAGAGGTACGACACACATTAAAACATAAACACATCTATCGCCTCACAAAAAGGCAAAACATTCCCAACCTAACACTCGTCCTTCTCCCTAATGTTTTGTTTTCTTCGATGCTTCTCTAGCGTGTCGTTCGATTTGTTTGTTTCTTTTTTTCTTGCGGTGCTAACAGCTACATGCTACATGCTAAAACCCTTATCTCAGCGTTTAACAGCTCTACCACTTCTCATATCACCAGTCAGCTTCGCAACATCGGTTCCCCAAGAGTTCCCCAATCAGCTGCTTAATTTATCGCTTGCTCCGTCATCTGTCGACAGAGAGATTCAAGTCGTGAATTTATATCAACGATACTGCTGTTGTGGTTGTTTTGGCTGTTACTGCTATCGCTCTGGCCACACACACGCAACTCGTTTGGGCTGCAGTCCTTAGCCAGCAACGATTGTTCCGCAGCAGACATTAGACCACCACCGGAAAGCTGCTTCATGGGCACGTTGCCTTTAACCGAACCATTGTCGACGATCTTTGCACCGGCGGAACGGTTTTCGCCCGACACGGAGCACAGATTGTTTAGGAAAATGGTCGGTGGTGGAACGAGCGGATTCGCATTGTGATGGTGATGTGTAATGTTGCTCAGCGAATGCCGATGGAACATAAAGTTGGGATGTTGCATGGCTGGCGGTTGCAGCGAGGGAGCCTGGGTGGATTGCTTATGGGGAAGCTGTGGCTGATGATGGTTTGTAGTTTGTGGGATGGACGGGTTGTTGCTAATCATTGGTTTCATGACACCACCGCCACTATTACCCCCTACACCCCCACCACCATTGTGCAGGGTAGAGGCGAAGCTCGGATATGAGGAGCTTTTGTTATAATTGGCCGTGCTGCCGGTGCCATTATTGTTGGCACTAGCGTGGTGGAAATACTGATGAGACGTCATGACCTGCGACGATACACTCTGCAGATGGGAATGAGTTTGTTGCGATGGGCACACGGATGCTTGCTGACCCGCGCTGACGTGACCCGGTGGTACAAAGTATGGGACTGAACTTTTGCGATGTGATTTCACTTGCGATTCGTTGACATTCACTGGTTTATGCTTATTGTTAGCGGACCATCTGAAAAATAAGAAAGGCAGGCATTAAATGTAGTAACGCAGGTTCGTTGAACGAAAACACAATCGAAAACTTGAAACGTATCATCCCGGTCGACATTCGTCGATCTGACGATTGAAAAGCGCCACCTAGGTGCTAATAGCACAAGCTCACATAAGAACAGATCTCTTCGTTCCTTGTGTTTTGTTGTTTTACCTTGGCTTGTTCATACCGGGTCCAGCAACGTTCGTACTTTTCGAAAAGTGTCCACTCTTTGGCGCTATTTGCATCTTTATCTTTGACACTTTGTACTTGTGATCCTTCATTTGTGCAGAGTGTGCAATGAAGGCGTCATTGTGCAAGGCGCGCTCGACAATCCACAGGAAAATGTTCAGGTACTCTTCGTCCTGCTGGTTACAGACCGGTCGCATTACTATGATGGAACCAACTGGAAAGACACGAAAAAGGGGATAGTTAAACGTAAACATTCACAATACAACACAATTCATTTAAAATGCAATCCTACCTAGATCCAACACTTTTACAAACTGCCCAGCTATATCCTCCGTTTGATCCATGCCAATCGGTTTCATCGGTGTCAGCACGATGTTGGTTAGCTCCTCCAGTACCGTACCGAGTTGCGTCTTTTGACCCGCAATCAGATCCTTCTCAAGCTGCAACAACGTACCGTAACGTTCCCTTAGCTTTTGTATGCAGATCGCCAGCTTGTGCCGGGCTCCCTTCGTTACTCCCAGATTCTGCAGGTACTCTTCCGTGATGGCGAGCATTTTCTCGTACGTTAGATTCGAGAACAGCCACACATACTTGTGCAGTCGCAAACTCTTCAACCAATGTGCTATGCTGGACATGCCAATGTTTGGCTGTCCACCGTACAGCTTCATCAATCCACTTCCCTGCTTATAGTCGTCCAGCTGCGTGTCGGAACCACTCGATGCCAACGATGAGCGAGGGCTCTCCATTGTTAGCGAAAAGCTGCGCGGTTTATTCTGCAACAGCTGCAAATTGGTAAGGTTCTCCGCCGATAGGCATTCGTTGTTTTGCTTCTGTTGCGCATTTAGCTCTCCAACCCCAAGCGCAGATAGGGTCGAGGGTGTGGTAAGACTGTTGGAACGACGCGTTTTCATCAGTGTACCGTCCAGATCTAGGTCCAGCATTGCAACACCGGCGCTAGTACCGGTCGACAGAATGCTATGCTGTCCAAAGTTCGTGAGCAGTGGCACGCGCAAAAAATCGTTGACGTTACTATTGAACGAGACTAGCTTTTTACCGCTCGCGTGCGATGGCCCCGTTCCCGGTCCCACTCCGGAACCAGCCGGAGTGGATGCAGTGGGCGGCACAGCATTTGATGCGGCCGCTTCCGCTGCCCGGATGGCGGCCGCATTACGCGTTAGGTAGTTAAATTCATCCTCGTTATCGAAATCACAATCGTAGTCGAATATCTCGGTGCCGTTCTTGCTGAACGAAATGTGATCATCGTCGGTCGAATCGTACAGTAGCGATTCCGTGGCGGCCATGAGATCGTGGTGCGTATCGCAGGTTCCACTTTCGGCTGTGGGACCACCCGTCACCGTAGGCCGTTGTTGTTGCTGCTGGTTGTGTAGAGGCAAGGTAACACTAATGCTGCCGCCGCCACCCCCTCCACCACCGTTGCTCGACACTAAGGAACTTGCGGGACCATTACCGCCGCCGCCGCCAGTAGTGCTGCACATCATTGATTGACTAGATGCAAGCAAGCTTTGTCCAATTGTCTTGCTGAACTCGTTTACCGATTTGCTGGCGTCCTCTACGTGCTCCGATACCCAGTCGGAGGATTGTTGCTGCGATGGTAATCTAGGAGAGGCTGCCGTTTTCAACAGCTGCGATGCGGCACTATCCAAACAGGAACTGGAGCTAGTTGTCGAGCTGGATGAGCTCGTACTGGAGCTGCTACTATTGTTGATATGACTATTGCTATTATTGCTGTTGCCGCCGGACACGGGGCCGGTCGTTGTCGTGTGATTTAGGCTTTGTTGCGATTTCGACAGCACGGCCGTAGTCGCCGTTTGATGCTGCTGGTGGTGAAGGTGATGTACCGCTGACGGAAGCTGAACAGCGGCCCCTGGTACGATCTGTGAGCCCGGAGCAGAACCTCCGTTTGTCCAAGAATTTGCACTCAAGCCACCTCCGTTGGAAGCGTTTGTCGATGTTGATAGATACTGTACATGTGGGTTGGTACCGGGCACAGTTGCTGTACCATTGCTATTAATGCTGCTACTGCTGCTTGTACCGTTGGCTACACCAGCGACCTGCTGAATGTTGAAAAAGTTGCGATTTTTCACGACGGATGTCGTGCTAGCAGGCGGAAGGTAGGACGTGGAGATATAATCTTCCAAATATCGCAACCAATGGCTGAGAACGCTATAATTACATGGAGAGCAGTTATGTTCATTAATAATTGTGAAACTTTCAATTGCAAAACAAAAAACTCACCGTCGATCGTCGTTCGTGATAGCGGGATGTATCAGTAGGTAGGACAGCGTCTGCTGAACAATTTCGGTCGGTACGAGTTGCCGACAGGCATCATCTACCGCTGCCGGTATCAACGACATATATAGACTCTTTGCTTCATCATTTCCCGGAGCCAGCAGTGGTAGGTACATGAGGATATCCTTCAGAATATCTTCCTTCGTTTCCGGTTCCCGCTGGAGCTGTTGTTCATGGCCACCACCTCCTCCTTTCGGTGTGAGTGGGTTGTGTGCCGGCGGTATCGCCGCTGTCGTGGAGGAATTGGAGGTGGCGCTAATGATAGGAGATTCTTTTAAGATAGCTGGAGTGACACCGTCCACAGCTGAGTTGGACGATTTTTTCAGCAGCTCATACAGCGAGGACGCCTCGGTGGTCGCTTTGAGATTATTATTCACACTGTTGTTGTTGTTGTTGTTCAGCTGAGTGCCACCGATAAGCAGCGAGGCAGCGGCGCTGCTGTGCCCGCTCAGCTGATAGTACCGCTGCACCAGCATACCCAGCAGTATCGTGCTGTTGGCCTTCGTTTCGAGCTGCTGCAGCTTGGCTTGGGTGCTGTAGTTTTGCGCAAGATTGTAGTCGATTGAAACCTGCAGGAACTTTAGATTGGCGAACGGGACACGCTTCAGCAGCGCGTACAGTACGACCGTCCGTTCGCAATCATTCCACTGCTCGAATAGTGACGTCACAGTGCCAACCTGTTCGCAAAACATTGTGGATGGGTTGCCGCCGGGATATTTCATTGCAATGCTGATGCCACGGGATCGATCGCAATCTGTGTGAGTGGTATGAAGGCTCCCCTCCCGTTAATCCCTGTAAATCTCGTCACACTTGTAATCGTTTCGAGTTGCAATACAACTTCTATGAGATCGTGTTCTTCCTGTTCAACTGCCCTGGACGACAGCTACGTCCTGATTTAACAAAAGTGTACTAGAAGCATTTGTTTTCTGAAAAAAAGGAAAAAAAAACGATACAGACATTAGTACTGCTTATCAGACCAGACCAGATCGTCGATCAAAACTGTCTGCTGGTACTACACCCGACTCTCTAAGGAAAATCCGCTCCAAACAAAACATTCACTCTCCATATCACACAAAATATGGTGTTGTTTTGTAAGGGTGCGTTGTTTTGCGTAAAATTCCGAAATTAGACATAAACCGGGTCACACAACCAGCGGCCGAAACGTACGCGTCATAGAGAAACACACCGCCGGTGCGCACACACAAGGCGGACTCTTCACAGACACACACACACATAAACACGCATAGTTCGTTTCATAACCATGCCATGGGTGCTACCGATGAGCGTCAAGAGGACACATCTTCAAACGCCAAACAGACGACAATCGTTGGTGATTTTGTGAAACAAAGACGATCCTTTTCGACGCGGAGGTTGTAAATGCTTGTTTTTCTGCTGCCCCGTTGCACTCCCTTTCTCGTTCTCTCACTGACAATTTCAAGGGGGGTTTCGACCCCAGAGATGCGTCGTCTAAAAACTGCACGATCAACACCTCTTTGACGACGCTACCATGCGCACCGGATGGCACTGTATTTGACGGTCAAGTGGGAGGCATCATCGTCCCCGGTGTTCCACCTGTGCGGCTGGGGTGCGCGATCGTTCACGTTCACGAAAGATGAAAAGAAAACGAGAAAAAAATGACCGACCAAACCCATCCCTTTACCGGTTCACAGGAAGCAAGCAGTTCTCCCTTCCGTTGGCGCGTTTTTCTGCTCGCCTAAGCACATCCTTATCGCAACTTGGGATCTTTTCTTATCGCTCCTGTTGTTTGTAACGCGCGTTTGGGTTTCTTCTTACATTGTGCGCTACAGCTTCGCGTGTTCGCTTTTCCCTGCTTGCGTTCGCGATGATGATGCTTTAGACAGCAGACAGAAGCCCTTCTCCTTCATGCACTCGGGGCACTCGTCGATTAGCCAGTTGTTATTTGCCACATCCCTGAATGTGTGTAACATTGATGCGATGATGCGATTGATGGCAGAAAGGTCGCAACCAACCTTTTTCCTTCCTTCCCTCC
This sequence comes from Anopheles culicifacies, assembly GCA_000473375.1. Classification (NCBI taxonomy): domain Eukaryota; kingdom Metazoa; phylum Arthropoda; class Insecta; order Diptera; family Culicidae; genus Anopheles; species Anopheles culicifacies. The sequence continues at coordinate 9,392 of AXCM01003932.1, read as the reverse complement.
CTCCCTTCCTGCCTTTCTCCACCCTGGTCAATGGTATATGGCCACCACACAAACACCGTTTTCTAGTGCCCTTCAACGAACGGGTCGTACGATTGTGAAAATTTTCCTTTCACGTCAACACGGGCTGGCCGGTGGCGCGTGAAATACGTCGCCGATAACAAAACGCTAACCGAATCCGAAAATATTATTAGTAGAACTTTCACACCGGTTAGAAAGTGCATTGCATCTGCAAAGTCCGTACGAACGGGGCGAAACGGACGCGTACGGAGCCGGCAAAGGAGGATGCGTGTATTTTTTGCTCTTCTGCCCTGTTTGCTGGCTGTTTGTGTTAAATTTCACAACTACGATTAGCATCCAGCCATTTGTAAATCGATAACACATTTCAACCCGTAATTCGCCATTTTTATAAATCACGATCAATCACCTCGGGCATGATGATCGTAGCGAGACTGTTCGAGAAATTGCGGAAAACACTCCACAGCAATTAAACGCCATACGATATGATAGTTTTATACTTCTGCTTTCCCGCAGCATTACATCAGGGGCCATAAATACTTTTGAGCGTGTTTTTTGCTCGAGAACACATCGTTTTACATCGTCGACACTTTCCCAACGCGCCATTTTCCAGCAAGCTACGGGGCCAGATCATATCCAAAATGAAATCCTTCTAGCCATGAACGCCGTAGGCTTTGGTTGCCATCGTGAAGGTTCGACGCTTTCCGCTCCATTTTTGCGTACCGAAAAAGAAGCGCGCCATTGACGACGGAAGCGCAACCCTTTGCCGGGTGTTTTCTTTGCCTTCCTGTCCGATTTTCTACGCTTGTTGGGTGGAAAACTTTCCAGCGTTACTTTCCGCCCTGTCGTCCGCAATATGTGTTATGCGGCAACAGCGGCATCATAAACCACTTCTCGTCAATCACGCCGCAGGAAGCACATGCGTGGAACGGGCCCGTACCCTACGCTTTGTGACAACAGTGTGAGAGAAGTGTGGTTAGCTTTTTCCTGCAAACGCCTTTTTCGACGCCAAAGAAACACCGATGCGTCCCAACCCGAATGCATTCCAGCAAAGCTTAAGGATCGTTTCACTGTCTTTCTACTGGCCACATTCCATTAGATGCCGTTTTCCGGTTCCGATGCACAAAATTTGCACAAAATCCGACGAGACGCGCGCGCGTGCCTGTGTGTTTGTGTGCGTGTGTATGTTAGGATGATTTTCCCCGATGTTTCACCGCACGACACCACACTTACTTGGGTGTTTGCACTGTGCTGCACCACGATGTGCAACGGTACCGACTTCTTTTCACCTGTAGGGGCAACGATTTTGGCTTACTTTGGGACGAACATTTAATAGGTCGCACACAATTCGATGCGTTGCACAGCGCACACGGGCCCTACCTGGGTGACTTTCTAGGGGCAAGCCTAATTTTCACATCACACGCGCACGGTACTGGGTACACACTTTACACACACAAGAAGAGTAAAACAAAACTAGAGGCGCACCACAACCCGACCGCGTTTCCACTGTTGGAAAATTGCGGGAAGTTGCACAACTACCGCGTGGATGGAGAGTTTGACTCCACAACAATCACAGCTGATAAAAAAATGGGTGTACAATTAAAGTTATGAACTATGTATTGACGGTAAAGTTATTTATTGACAGTTCCACCTGGCGTCTGTCATGTGGAGGTTGTCATTTAATTTTGGACAGCATTTTGACCGAAATAGCTCGAACCATAGACCAACAGTGCGTGTTCGCTGGTCGCCCGAAGCGAAAAGGCCCAAATGCATGCATACAAGCTGAGATGCAGCTTGCATACTTTGAGGCGTTTTGCGTTTAAATATTTTAACAACTGTTTTAAAATTGAGTACAGTGAATATTCAGCTTTATTTTTGTTTTGTTTCATTACTTGCTATCGGTAAAATTGTACTCATTTAATCATTTATTTATAATTCTCATTCTCTATGAGCTTTAATTGTTGTTGAACTATCCTCAGCAGTGTTGCATCGTTTTCAAGAACGAGTTCTGACAAATCTTACGGTCTTACGGCATTATTCTAAGCTCATCGATATAGTGTTGCCTCCAACGCCGTGCATCTGAGTGTATTCCTTTCTCCACTTTCCACAATTCGTCACCGTTCTTGATCGCTCGGGCCATAACTTCCCTCCGTCTAAAATATCCCAACGGCTGATGTCTCGGGTAGTTTACGTAAGAAATCGGATTGATCGTAGGCGAAGAAATTGCATTTAGCTTAGTACTCACTGTTTTATACACAGTGAAAGGGACAACACCAAACAGAAACACAGCTTCAATCAGGCTCAGTATAGAGCCTCCAAAACAGAGCCCAAGAATCCCACCAAAGGTGGCCACCAACGTTTGCCAGGTGACGAATGGCTCGCGCCTATATTTAAGACAGTTGGTAGAACGAAAATGCACGTGCAGGACACCGAACGCAGAATAGTTAAACTCAGGACTAGGGAGAAAGCAACAAATAAATCTGTTACATTCTCAGTAGGAATCAGTACTTTTTTGAAGATACTTACACGTAGTCGTCATTTCTGGGATTTGAGATTGTATTCGATATGGTTTGTACTTCGTTTTTCTGTAACTTGAAATGGTAATACAGGGAATACTAAATGTATCAACAGCAACGGGTAACTTACCTCTATGGTGCAACTGGGATAGCAGTGGCATTTAATGTTTGTTCGTTTGGTTTCCGTACCGATTATATTGGTTATTTGCTCTGATGTGAAGCTGACTCGTTCTAAAATATATATTACTTTAACAATGCGCCAAACACCCATCATACAATTCTAAGCTAACCTTTTAAATCCAACAAACACGCAAGATCCCGAAATCCGCAGATCGGAACTTTCAGCATGGCTTGCAGTTCAACCGTGGGCTTGAACAATGGAATGCACCGGCACGCACTGGCAATGTACCGCATTTCACACTCGTTCATACAGTTGCTGTACGTGTAGGGGACGCTTGTCGTGGTGTTGCCCTCATCATCAAACGCACAACCTCGCCTCTCGAGTGGAATACTGCGTAACGAGGGACTCGCGCTTACAATCGTAGGCAAAATGGATACATCCGTTTCCATACCCCGCTGTACAATGGCGGTGTAATCTGAATTGTCCGGAAAGTCGTAGGACCGATGCACGAATACTTCTATTCCGTGTGAAAACCTATTGGACGCCATGTAATAGTTTTCGCCCACGTCCATCAACACCGAAAGACCTTCGCCCTGTCCAATCCCGGTAACATGTAAGCTCTCCTGTGGTGAGGTATCTTCCGTACGCGTAAACATGGGCTCCATAAACCTATCCGCATTGAAGGAGCAGCAGTAGCCGGCAAATATTTTCGTACGACGAAAAATGGTACTACAGTGTACGGGCTTCGTTAACCAGAAGCAGTGTATTAACATGGTTTCGCATGGTGGAGCAACTTCAAACGCCAAGCGCTCCGTGTCGTATCCTTTGGACGATAGCAGCTGTTCTATGGAAATGATTCGCTCGTCGATGGCCCGATAGTCGTACAACCGGGGTAACGAGTATAGCACATCTATTGTATCATTCGAATGTATTCCCAACTCCATTCTGAATAGAAAAAAAAGAGTTGAAACATTGATCGCTCATAGTACTTGCTGATCAACGATCATGGTTACTTACAGCTGTTTACTTAGCTCCACCGCTTTAGACGAATGTATTTTATTGATATTGCAAAGCGTTATCGAAGGAAACGCAATCAGCGACACTGGGTAGGAGGTCGTCTCGATGGTGGTTAGCGTTGGATTGCTCCGGAACTGATCCCAGGCAGAGTTGCCGAGCAGAAGCGTAAACCCCAAGCTCACCATCGCGATCACACTCCATACGAACCGCAGTACGGTGTTGCCCTTAATAGCCTTATTGCGCCCGATGTAGCGAAGTCCGTGCAGGGAAGAATTCTCACAATATATCCAAAATGTCTGAACAATTGTCATCGACGCCAGCTTCAGAGCGCTAAGGATGGATAAAGAATGAACCATTTTTGGGTGTATCAACGCGATGGAAAGTCTACCATTACACGAGCTCATGCTTTTATATACGGAGCATTGGGTTAATAAAATATTCACCTCCATTGTGCTGCTACTTAACCGTAACGCGTTGTCCAGATGTCAGGCGAGTTGTGACTTGTGAGTGGTTTTCAGACAGGCTTTTTGTATTCCAATAAGGCCATCTAACGGAGTTAATTAAATTATAGCATTTATTTTCATTTCCGTGATGATTCATCCTCTACCACACGGGAGTAGGGTCTTATTAGGCTGATATGCTATTTTTCTGTGTCAGCTGAATTTCAATAGCTGAACGAACATGTCTTTCGTCACTAGAACCCCATGGCTGGATGTTTTCGTTCTTCATCATTTATAACACCATTCTGATATGCACTGCGGTTGAATCGGCAATACGGAAATGCACATTACATCAGCACGTCATCGTTAATGGTACTAAATTGCATTACTAATGCAGTGCTCATCAAACATATAACGCTGCCGTTTTATTGGACAGCAAACGCATCCTATAAATATGGTTTGCTGAATGATTACACCTAATCGGGCGTCGCGTTAAAATACCTCGATTACAGTGAGGTGTTGGACTATGGTGTTGGAGAAAATGCACCTTAAGCAAGTGTACAGGACCGTGTGTCAAACGTTTCGTTCTGCCGTGCAATGCTTCTGTGAAAATACCAGTCTGCATGGTTTGAGATACGTTTACGGTGGAGATCGAACCGATTCGTCACGCAATGGTGGAATGTTGCGAATGATTTGGTTGCTAGCTTGTATGGTTTGCATTGGTTTTACCATGATCATGGGCATGATCGCTTGGATGCGTTTCCGCACTACTCCAACGATCACTACTATCGAGACGATGACTTACCCGATTTGGAACATACCTTTTCCCGCGGTCACAGTGTGCAACATTAACAAGATAGATAACCGGAAGGCTAAAGTTATCATCGATCGATTGTAAGAACTTATGTTTCTCTGTGATAGTCATTATGTGATAGGCATTAATATACCGTTACAGAGTACAAGAGTATGGAATGAGTGAAGCAAACGCGACCGGATTACTAATTGCCCAAGCAAGTCTGGTTAACTTTGAAGCTGTCAACTCAACCTACCTCGAACTAGAAATGTACCTGGGACGCATGGGATGGAATCCCGACAAGCTATTGCTCGAGCTAAACCAACCCTGCGAAGAGCTGATCAAGGTTTGCTACTGGCTCGGTTCGGAGGTTCCCTGTCCGAAGGTTATTCACCGTACCAGAACAGATAACGGTTTCTGTTGTTCGTACAACGTGGACAGCACGATGCAACCGCTCCTTTTACAGCGGAACGAAACTACTCCGCGTCATCCTTACCGGCCAAAACGATTGTCCGGTGCAGGACGGCACGTTGGCCTGTCCATCCTGATCGATGTCCAACCGGAAACGTACATGGCACCGACCAAATCGTACTACGGGGCTGAGGTGTACATTCACGACTCGGCCGATTTCCCTTCCGATGCGGACTTTGAGCATGTGGCCCAACCTGGCTGGGATGTGGTAATGTCCGTCATACCACTCCCGATCGAGAGCAGCAGCACGATGAGTCAGGTGCCGGAAAATATGCGCAAGTGTTTCCTGCCAGAGGAGAGTAACGCGCAGTCGTTGGATAACTTCAATCTAAACGTTTGCATGGCCGAATGTCGCCTTCGTACCATACTGAAGCTGTGCAGTTGCATTCCGTTTTACTATTCAGAACTAAGTAAACTTCGTTGAAATATTTCAGAAGACACTACTATGTTGAAACTTTTCATTGTTTTTGCTTACAGATATTGAGGAAGCACGAAATATGGACATGTGCTCCTTAAAGCATGTCGAATGTTTGCATTATTTTAGAAGTAAGTGGCATTGCTCGATTTTAAAGCTACTAGTGTTTGTATAGTAAATCATCGAAATGAATTCCACCAGGATACTTTTATAGTTTGCGTGCCGATGATAGTTTGGACTCGGAACTACAGGATGTGGAATTTGGAATGGATTGTGAATGCAAACCACCCTGCTCTGTATTGGTAAATTATTATAATTGCAAATATTTTTTCTTTGGTAACTCAAAGCACATTCCCTCTATCTCACTCTTTGTCACAGAACTATAATGTACAAACAATTGCGAGTCAACGGAAGTCGAAAAGTTTCAAGTCAGCAAACTTGTAAGTAGCATGATTAGAAGGAAGGGACGCTTTATTATGGTCCGTTTTTTTTAAATCTTCTATAGTGGAGGACGAAACGTGTCTATGTATGCCACACTCAACGTGCACTTTAAGGATATCTATTGCGTCAAGTACAAGCGCGATGCGTACATGACGTGGGACTCGCTGGTCGCAACGTTTGGAGGAATTTTCGGACTATGTATGGGCGGTTCGGTGCTCAGTATTGTGGAACTGATATACTACTTCACTATCAAACCATTTACCTTGTATCAGTCGGGAAGGAAACGTAAACAAAGCATCCTGAATCGGAAGGTTCTCGTTAGACCGTACGTGTCACGGTACGATAGTGTATCACAGTACCCTGTTGGTTACTTTTCACGACGCAATGTACTTGCAAGGGAACGAAGTGCTAATAAGAAGCTTGCCAAACAGGGTGCACCGGTAAAGAAAACATCCATCGGGCACGATCCTCAATCGGGCGTTATTTCGTTCATTTACTAAATGGGACTCCACTTCTTCACGAATGCATGTGCTTAATTGTTTTATTTTTATTTACAAAATACCATTACTCGCATAAACACGATAAACTCAGAAGTTCGGTAGCGGCTTATCAACTAAGGTCAGCAATGTCTTACAGGATGTTTAAACCAAACGATTGTACGACTATTAGCTGCTGCGATCGGACACCAACGATAAGACACGGTTGCTTAAACAGATTAGCGATGGATTATGGAACCACGGCGGGAAACTATAATGCTTATTTACACTCGAATGGAAGTATGATCAAATGAAGGAGGCGTTTAATATTTATCGCGGAAGACCCGGCGGCGGCATACATGGACGATGTGTGTTAATACATTTATGGAGAGTATTAAGAGTACGAATCGAACCTTCGTGAGGAATGCTTCGTTCGCTACTTGCTTATATCAGACTATGAACCTTACTGAAGTATAGCCGTAGACGGCACAGCTATCCTTATGAACTGATTACGACTAATTGTTGTGTTTGCTACGAATATGCGTTGTGTTTGAACGATTGATCACTTAAGTTAAGCTCTAGAGTCAGAACTGTCCCAGCATCTGGTTGCAGCTCAATCGAGCTGTGCCTTATGGCCCACGTAGTTGTCGAAGAAGGCAGCATCTTTTTTGCGATATCGTAGCTTTGCGCATGCCGCTAGCAGCGAACCACCGAGCACACACAACGACACACAGCACGTGGCAAGCAGTGCGGACAGAACGGAAGTCTTCATACACGTTTCCGACATATCTTGGGGTTCTGGTGGGGAGACGAAAAGAGTTGTTTTATTATTGTCCAATTCGTTTTGTAGCCACACTACAACGAGATACGTACTTGCAGAGGTGACCGATTCCTTTTTCGCACGCGCCTCCTCATCTTCCTCCTGCAGCACTCGGAGCGCTTGGAAGAGGCTAATGTTGTCCGAGAGTGTCGTGTTGATCTGCGGTTGAACGGCCTCACGTTTCGTGACGCCTTTCAGATTTCTCCAGTGGCAAGGTTGGCTCTGGTGAAGGAAGTCAACATTAGGGGTTAATAAACCGTCGGGATTACCAACCGATGGAGATCGGAGGTTAAGTTGCGACCTACCGGACATCGTCCGTGACACATGCGAACATCACACTCGATGTACAGTGCGGGTGATCCCGTGAAGCGGAACGTTTTCATGTAGGCGTACACCTGCGTTTCGAACACGCCCGTATCCGACCAACTGCCACGGAATCGCGAAATCAGCTTATCATCAACTGGACACCTGCAGATTGGGTAGAATGTAAGCTGAGACGATTGCCAACCAGCGTATCGTTTTTCATCACGTACCCATACTCGTCGATCAACTGAATCCTTTTGTTGGCCCCATTGTGTGCGAAACAGTCGTTCACCACGATATCGAAGCCGTCGTACTTGCTGCGCATGTAAATGATGAGCGTAAGTGGATCGCCGACACGTACCGGACCCGTTACCCGTGCACCATTCGTTCCGTAACCGTTCCGGATCTCCATGTAGCACTCCGGGGGGCTGAGCGTAAACACTACCGGGTTTCCCGTTGCAACTCTGCGGATAACGAAGCAAAAATGATGCCAAATGCGAACACCCAATGCACATCTGCAGCTGGGACACTTACTCGACGTCAAGAAAGGGAAATGTCACCGTTTTCCAGAAATCGTATCCATACTCGCAAGTCACCTTAAAGTGCTCGTCGAACTCTTCCTCGATCAGCGGGTTGTATTGCACCGTCACCGTGTTCCACATGAAATTTTTCTACACAGCATACACATACACAGTCAGAACATGGAACATGGTTAGTGGGGTAATGTGCGAGATATTGGGGTTGAGATGAGGGCTTTACACGTACCGTTGGATTCTTGCGACTATCCTCACCGATTGCATTCTTTCCCAGCGTTCCGCAACGGTTCAGCTGGATGAAGAACTCGTAGTAGTCGCGGCCGGAACCGTTGATGTACATGCAGTCTGGATCGTACGCGTAACCTACACGGAAAGAAACGGAAATTGCTGTAGCCATTACTTTGACAAGATATGATCCATCTGCAGCTGCAAGCGTGTATTATCACTCGTTATGTACTACACGATTTGAAGTAAGCCAAAGAGATGTACTCAATTGGCTTTGATCTTTAAGGAACTTACGTCCTACTGGTGTCCTAAATTGGTCCAAATTCCTAACAACTTTCTTCAAATAGTAAATAAGCTAATCCAACATCGTCTAACCTTTCCAAAAACATACATCTTGAATAACAATTATATTAAAAAGTATTCTCAATAGAATAGGTGTTGTGATGTCGTTCATATACTGTGTCTTATAGTTTAGATAGTGTCTCTTTCGATCAGGACTTCGATCAGAAAAAAAAGTTAAAAGTTGAATAAAAAGCATACAACTTCTTTTATCGTCTCAGCGACTTTTCCGACCCTCATTTTCCGATGTCTGAAGTTTGTAAGTAGCTGTTTTGCAACACTAATTTAAGCGTTATCTATCGTGTTTGATAAATGTCTTTTCCCTCTCTCATCTTAAGGCTTAAGTAAGTCCAAAAAGGTGTTAATGCGCTTCGCCCACCAGTAGATCAAGGATCCTAGCTATTAAAGTCCTCCTAGGGCGTTCCTGTGGCGATGCGATATCGTCGCCTATCTTTCAAAACGGT